>QRDG01000325.1:420437-589036 GCA_012064385.1 Puccinellia tenuiflora | reverse complement strand
TTGAGAGTAGTCACTAGTGAAAGTATGAAGCCTAGGCCTTGTTTCCAAGCATTGATACACCGTTTTTAGTCACTTTTGTCACTTGTTTGCTTGCTGCCATTTTTATTATAGAATTACAAAATCACCTTTTACCATCCATATCACTTGCATTTTACCATCTCTTCGCTGAACTAGTGCACCTATACAACTGACAATTGTATTAGGTGTGTTGGGGACACAAGAGACTTCTTGTATCTTAATTGCAGGGTTGCTTGAGAGGGATATCTTTGACCTCTACCTCCCGTGGATTCGATAAACCTTAGGTTACTCACTAAAGGGAAATTTGCCGCTGTCCAACAAACCTCTGCGCTTGGAGGCCCGACAAATCTACAAGAATAGAAGTGTGTAGTTGACATCAAGCTAATTTCTGGCGCCGTTGCCGGGGAGGTAAGGTAAACGGTACTCACACTCCGACGACGAAGCTAATTTCTAGCATTGTTGTTGGGGAGGTGAGTGCTTGAAGGTATCTTCTTTAGATCTTGCAATTAAATCTTTTTGTTTCTTGTTTTTATTTCACTAGTTAGGCTTAATGGAAAACAACAAAAAAATGAGAGAGCTTTATAAACTCTATCTTGAAATTGGTCATGATGCTTTTGAAGAGAAAATTAAAAAACCTATGGAACTTTATTTGCATAACAATCATGCTAGTAGCAATGTTATTAGTATGATTTCTTTGAATGCCATTGTTGCTAATGCTATGGAAAATTGCAAGCTTGGGGATGCCGGTTTTGATGAATATGATCTTTTTAGTCCCCCAAGCTTGAAGGAGGAAATTTGCTTTGATGATACTTTGCCTCCAATATATGATGATTATAATGATGAATGTGATCTTTTCAGTCCCCCTACTATTGAGGAAAATTTTTATTATGATTATTATATGCCTCCTATTTATGATGATTACAATGATGGTTATGATAGTTTTACTCCCACTATTACTAATGAGAAGGATTTTACTTATGTGGAGAGTAATAATAATACTTTTATGCATGTGAATCATAAGAAAAATGCTTTATGTGATGGCTATGTTATTGAGCTTTCTTATGATTCTACTGAAAGTTATTATGAGAGAGGGAAGTGTGGTTATATAAATTTTCATCTTATGAAGTTTCCCCTCATTATGTTGAATGTTTGTAGCGGACCTGCACTTAAAAATAGGCAAGATCCCTGTGTATAGTGTTAGTCCCTGGATCGAATCGCTAGCACACACAGTTTACGATGAATATCATAACATTGTATCAATTTATAACACAAATGATCTAGAAGTTATAAATATTCATTACAAGGTGCATAGCTCGAAGCTAGCTTTGAAAGAGTTGCAGCAGAATAAATAACATAGAGCATGGAGTCCTCATCATCTTGATGCAGCCACAGACGAGCATGTTGGTTGAAGACTCGAAACCCTGATTTGTTCCTTACTAATCGTCAAGACAACCTGCAGCAGTAAAAGCGTTGCAGCCAAAAATTGGTCAGAACCATATGAATGGATCTGGCAAGTGATACTTGTGGACTCATAGAGGAAAACTTCTAACAACTATATGCATATCTGGCTGGTGGAGTTTGAAGGCTCTTTGCGTAAAGCAAGTTTTATCATATAAAAACATTTTTGACTCATTAAGTGGTAACACTGGGAAACTCTAGCATAACCGTGACAACACTTGGTAAAATCCAATGTGTCAGGTGACTACGCACGGTAAACTCCGGTGAGTGCCATTTGTTGTTCACTAACAAGTTTATTTAAAAGTTGGCATGATGAGATTCTTCCGTTGTCTTCCGTGTCCAGCTGCTCAGAATTGTGCGTAACCGGGGACACGGCTATGATCATAGTTTGACACTCTCGAGAGGTTGTGCACTTTCACCACGAGACTCAATCAACCCATTCTGTCCTTGACCCTCATGTAGTGAAAAGGAAAGGAGAAGATTGAGACGAGACCTTTTGGGAATAGTCCCTACTTAGTCAAGATAGGGGCCATCTATCAAGTGGCTGCATGGGAAGCAATCTAAACTTGGAGCAACTTCAAATCTCTTTGATCCTGAGTGGTTGTCGGCAGTGTGATCCATACTCCAAAACTGGAAAATCAACCTCTTCTAGCAACTTTATACTCCCAAAACTGGGGAAATGCTTAAACCAACCACACACCCAGGTAGTTCTTTAACTTAGTTATTTTTCAAAACATTTACCAAGACAACATCTTTGCAAGGCTAAGCAATTCTACGAAGTTAAAGGCTACTACAACAATATGGTATAAGAGGGGTGGCTACACAACTTTGGGATTTCATAGCATAGCATAGTAGAAGTACTCCTATAATGCATACTACTCACAGATAGCTACTCATGCATAGACAAAATACTTAGGGAAAATTATGCATTGAGCATCACTTGCCTTGGAAATAGGTTGAGCAGGAGCAACAATTGCTAGAATTCCCGGGTCTCTCCGAATAGTCCAACAAGAATAAATCAAGCTACACATAAGCACACAAACAATAATAACAATACAACAAAATATGCTATAAATGCATTAAAAATCACAAGTAAAATACTAACTATTGTTTTCTGGTTTTTAGAAACATGCATGAAGTCAAAATGCAATTAAAACAATTTTTTTATAACAACAATATAAAGCAATTCCCAAAAAGGGCATAAACACAAATTTAAAACTATTGTTAAACAAAATAATTACAAAAAAATATAGGATTGGTCTCTCCAGACAGAGGGCTTCAAAACTAAGCTAACACAATTCGATTTACTCCAAATCTATTTTAAACTAAAGTTATGACAAATTAACTCAAATTTCACATTTGAAATTCAAATAAATTTAAACTTGTCAAAACCGAAAACTAAAACTCCAGAAAGATTCTACAGGTTCTAAGGATTTCAAATATATAAAAATATTTGAATTTGGCCAAACCAATAAAAAGTTATAAAGTTTTGAAGATCTAGGGGCTTTTCTGCAAAATGACCAAATTAATATTAATTCGGAAATTCCAGAAAAAGAAAAACGCCTTGGCTCGGCTTGAGTCTGGGCTGGGCTTGATCTGTGGCTCGCGGCTCGGATCGGCTAGGCTGGATCTGGATCGCTGGATCCCGATCTGACGGCTGTAAGTGAACCGTACCGGTTCGATCGGCTCGATCTAATCGTGGCCGTGGTCTTTAGATCCAACGGTCCAGAGGCTAGGGTTTATACCGTGGCGGCGGAAGGTTGCCGGAGACGATGGGAATGGCGGCGACGGCTCGGGCAGTGGACGACGGCGGTGCTCCGGTGGTCTCCTGGGCTAGGGAAGGTGAAGGAGAGGCGCAGGAGGGCACGGCGGAGACGATGGCGTGCTCGGAGTTGTCGATTCCTTCCTGGAGAGGCGGGGAGGCGTGGCCGGAGCGGTGGCGGACGCCGGCGAACTTCGGGTGCAGAGGGATAGCTCGAATTAGAGCGCTCCTAGGCAAACAAAAGGGTCAGGGTGATGCGCGCGTGCACGGCAAACATGAAGGACAAGATGTCTATGACGAATTGAGGCTGACCGTGTCGAAATCGTGGTCGTGGCGGCGGTGGCGTCGGGTCGACGACGCATTCGTCATCTCGATGTCCTTTGGGGCACGCGACGATGTCCAGGAGGTGCGTGCCGGCAAGGGAAGTAGAGGAACGACAAAATGGAGGCGGGGCTTTCACTGTGGTGGCCGGAAACGGAGGAGTACGACGGCGGTGATGTGGAACTCCGGCGACGAAATTGGGTAGCCTAGGGGCGTATCGGAGAGGGCTTTTGGGGGCAAAGAGAAGCGGAGGAGCAAGGGTATAAGAGGCGCACGGTGGTGCTGCCGTTACCAGTCGCGGTGGTGCGGAATCAAGAGGGGAAGATCGATGGGGCGACGGGCGAGCTCCCGCGTCGTTGGGGACGCTGCTGACATGCGGGACCCACATGTCAGTGGGAGGGGAGGGAAGGAGGCGCGGGTGGGCTGGCTTGCTGGGCCGCGGTTTGCTGGCCGGCTCGGCTGGCCCTCGCTTTTTTTTTTGACAAACCTTTTTCTATTTTCTGGAAAAACTATAACTTTTGAAATATAGGTCCAAAAATTATGAAATAAATTTGTAAAAGTTTTAAATTAAAAACTCTACCAGAAAATATTATTTGGAAATTATTTTACACAAATTTTATTTACAGGAATACCACTAGCATTTAAATGGCCTTTAAATGGCATTTTACTTAAAAGAAAATATAGATAAAATTATTTATGTTTTTAGGCAAAATAATTAATCCCAAATTTTTAAACCAAGTTCAAAATATATTTAAATCTTTTTCAAACAATTTGAGAAAACACTTTTTAGGAAACTTATTGCAAATAGAACACTTTGGCACTATGCTTGGCCATCAAATACATCCATAAAAGTCAAAATATTTAAGAGACCATAATAGGCCCCTTTTTATCATTTTCTCAAATAGGTTTTAAAGTTGAATTAGAATTCCAACTTTTGGAATTTCAAATGCAACAAGACAAGAAAAAGATGAATGCAATGCATGATTTTGGATTTCCAAAACAAATTATAATAATTTTCAAAAAGTTTTTGATTTTTCCGATTTTTCAAAAATTTGAAAATCTTGGGATGTTACATACTACCACCCTTAAAAGGAATCTCGTCCCGAGATTCGAAGAGGCTAGAAAGAATGGGTTTGAAAACTCTGAGTTTTGACAACTAGGTGGGCTACCACCCTTAAAAGAAAATTTTGTAGGTAGTCCAGAATATCAAACATCAAACTGGATGCTTTTTTAAAATGTACCATTCATCATACCAGGTTCATTGAATGCTCTTTCCATGTGGACATGGTTCGCATGTCCCTTCTTGATAGGATTTGGTTTGGCAGCTTCTTCAGTCCTCCATTCAGGGCAGTTACTTACATAATGCCCCATATTCTTGCACTTATAGCATTGTATCCGACTAAGATCTTTCTTTTCGGTGTGGTGATGATGATTCTGACCATTGTGGTTCCCATTGTTGCAACCATTCTGGTATTCCCCATTATTTTCTTTGCTTCCACCATTGTGAGCATGACCATGATGGTTGTGGCCATTTCCACCATGATAGTTGGACTTCTTTTGTGCCGATCCTGAGTTGTACTTGTTGTTAATGTACTTCCTCTTCCTGTTCTTAGCCTTTTTGATATTATCCTCTAGTATGATTGCTTGATCCAAGAGGGCCTGATAGTTCGGGGCGTATGCGACTATTAAGGGAATTTTTAGCTCGTCACATAGTCCCTTGAGGAATTTTTCCTTCCTTTTACCATCAGTGTCAATGTCTTCAGGAGCATATCGAGACAATGAATAGAAGTCATCCATGTATTCCTTAAGCGTCCTGGTACCCTGCTTCAGGTTTCGGAATTCCTCCTTCTTCAAGTTCATAATACCAGAAGAGATATGGGCGTTGCGAAAGCCTTCCTTGAATGCTTCCCAAGTCAAATCTTCTAGAGGATGGGTGATCTGAAAGGTATCCCACCATTGTGTCGCTGGTCCCTCCAATAGATATGCGGTAAATCTAATTTTCTCAGGCTCGATGCATTCACAAGTCACCAAGTCCTTGTTTATTGAACGCAGCCAATCATCCGCCACAATTGGCTCAGTTGCATTCGAGAACTTGGTAGGTCTTAGCTTCAGAAATCTTTCAAGCCTGTCCACTTGAGGAGGTTGTGGCGGCGGTGGAGGTGGTGGTGGTGCATTCTGGTTGGCCATGAATTGAGCCATCATAGTCATCAGCTGAGTCTGCGCTGCAATCATCTGTTGAAGCATTGCATCGGTGTTGTTGTTGTCGGGATCACGTCGAGGAGGCATCTGTGGGTTTTAGCATAGATGAGCAAAAGATAGACAGATCTAGGAGAAATACTCCTACCCATACAAGCAATTAACACAATCAACCAAAATCGTTAAGCTCAAAACATCTTTTTAGAAAACCGAACTAATCGTTTTGGAACGAAGCACGCCAAGGTTATGGAAAACAATTATGATAGTACTGCCATACCACAATTTGATAGGTCAATACACTATCGGGATCTCATTATTCTAATAAATAGGTGGTCTAGTCTATCTCCTTCTTGTGTGCGTCGAGTTCTTTTCCTTCAAATCCTAAGCTCTTCATGTTGTCCTTGTGTGCTCTTGGAAACTCAGTCTCACAATGTAGAGTCATGATTATCACTGGTACTTTCTTGATGGATTCGATTAGATTGGTCATCTAAAGATGAGAGAAGATACTTAGAAAGCAATTAGACAAGATGGTTACAAGAATGATATTAGAAAAGTTTTTTTGACGCAAAGAAAATAACTTTGAGTCCTATGGGCTTGCTTATTTCTAACCAAACTTAGGGTTTCGAACCTACAGGCAACACAGTGCTCTGATACCATCTGTAGCGGACTTGCACTTAAAAATAGGCAAGATCCCTGTGTATAGTGCTAATCCCTGGATCGAATCGCTAGCACACACAGTTTACGATGAATACCATAACATTGTATCAATTTATTACACGAATGATCCAGAAGTTATAAATATTCATTACAAGGTGCATAGCTCGAAGCTAGCTTTGAAAGAGTTGCAGCGGAATAAATAACATAAAACATGGAGTCCTCATCATCTTGATGCAGCCACAGGCGAGCATGTTGGTTGAAGACTCGAAACCCTTATTCGGTCCTTACTCATCGTCAAGACAACCTGCAACAGTAAAAGCGTTGCAGCCAAAAATTGGTCAGAACCATATGAATGGATCTGGCAAGTGATACTTGTGGACTCATAGAGGAAAACTTCTAACAACTATATGCATATCTGGCTGGTGGAGTTTGAAGGATCTTTGCATAAAGCAAGTTTTATCCTATAAAAACATTTTTGACTCATTAAGTGGTAACACTGGGAAACTCCAGCATAACCGTGACAACACTTGGTAAACTCCAATGTGTCAGGTGACTACACACGGTAAACTCCGGTGAGTGCCATTTGTTGTTCACTAACAAGTTTTATTTAAAAGTTGGCATGATGAGATTCTTCCGTTGTCTTCCTTGTCCAGCTGCTCAGAATTGTCCGTAACCGGGGACACGGCTATGATCATAGTTTGACACTCTCGAGAGGTTGTGCACTTTCACCACGAGACTCAATCAACCCATTATGTCCTTGACCCTCATGTAGTGAAAAGGAAAGGAGAAGATTGAGACGAGACCTTTTGGGAATAGTCCCTACTTAGTCAAGATAGGGGCCATCTATCAAGTGGTTGCACAGGAAGCAATCTAAACTTGGAGCAACTTAAAATCTCTTTGATCCTGGGTGGCTGTGGGTAGTGTGATCCACACTCCAAAACTGGAAAATCAACCTCTTCTTGCAACTTTATACTCCCAAAACTGGGGAAATGCTTAAACCAACCACACACCCAGGTAGTTCTTTAACTTAGTTATTTTTCCAAACATTTACCAAGACAACATCTTTGCAAGGCTAAGCAATTCTACCAAGTTAAAGGCTACTACAACAACATGGTATAAGAGGGGTGGCTACACTACTTTGGGATTTCATAGCATAGCATACTAGTAGTACTCCTATAATGCATACTACTCAAAGATAGCTACTCATGCATAGACAAAATACTTAGGGAAAATTATGCATTGAGCATCACTTGCCTTGGAAACAGGTTGAGCAGGAGCAACAATTGCTAGAATTCCTGGGTCTCTCTGAATAGTCTAACAAGAATAAATCAAGCTACACATAAGCACACAAAACAATAATAACAATACAACAAAATATGCTATAAATGCATTAAAAATCACAAGTAAAATACTAACTATTGTTTTCTGGTTTTTAGAAACATGCATGAAGTCAAAATGCAATTAAAACAATTTTTTATAACAACAATATAAAGCAATTCCCAAAAAGGGCATAAACACAAATTTAAAACTATTGTTAAACAAAATAATTACAAAAAAATATAGGATTGGTCTCTCCAGACAGAGGGCTTCAAAACTAAGCTAACACAATTGGATTTACTCCAAAATCTATTTTTAAACTAAAGTTATGACAAATTAACTCAAATTTCACATTTGAAATTCAAATAAATTTAAACTTGTCAAAACAGAAAACTAAAACTCCAGAAAGATTCTACAGGTTCTAAGGATTTCAAATATATAAAAATATTTGAATTTGGCCAAACCAATAAAAAGTTATAAAGTTTTGAAGATCTAGGGGCTTTTCTGCAAAATGACCAAATTAATATTAATTCGGAAATTCCAGAAAAAGAAAAACGCCTCGGCTCGGCTTGAGTCTGGGCTGGGCTTGATCTGTGGCTCGCGCCTCGGCTCGGCTGGATCTGGATCGCTGGATCCCGATCTGACGGCTGTAAGTGAACCGTACCGGTTCGATCGGCTCGATCTAATTGTGTCCGTGGTCTTTAGATCCAACGGTCCAGAGGCTAGGGTTTATACCGTGGTGGCGGAAGGTTGCCGGAGACGATGGGAATGGCAGCGACGGCTCGGGCAGTGGACGACGGCGGTGCTCCGGTGGTCTCCTGGGCTAGGGAAGGTGAAGGAGAGGCGCAAGAGGGCACGGCGGAGACGATGGCATGCTCAAAGTTGTCGATTCCTTCCTGGAGAGGCGGGGAGGCGTGGCCGGAGCGGTGGCGAACGCCGGCGAACTTCGGGTGCAGAGGGATAGCTCGAATTAGAGCGCTCCTAGGCAAACAAAAGGGTCAGGGTGATGCGCGCGTGCACGGCAAACATGAAGGACAAGATGTCTATGACGAATTGAGGCTGACCGTGTCGAAATCGTGGTCGTGGCGGCGGTGGCGTCGGGTCGACGATGCGTTCGTCGTCTCGGTGTCCTTTGGGGCACGCGACGATGTCCAGGAGGTGCGTGCCGGCAAGGGAAGTAGAGGAACGACAAAATGGAGGCGGGGCTTTCACCGTGGTGGCCGGAAACGGAGGAGTACGGCGGCGGTGATGTGGAACTCCGGCGACGAAATTGGGCAGCCTGGGGGCGTATCGGAGAGGGATTTCGGGGGCAAAGAGAAGAGGAGGAGGAGGGGTATAAGAGGCGCACGGTGGTGCTGCCGTTACCACTCGCGGTGGTGCGGAATCAAGAGGGGAAGATCGACGGGGCGACGGGCGAGCTCCCGCGTCGTTGGGGACGCTGCTGACATGCGGGACCCGCATGTCAGTGGGAGGGGAGGGAAGGAGGCTCGGGTGGGCTGGCT
Organism: Puccinellia tenuiflora; assembly: GCA_012064385.1. NCBI lineage: Eukaryota > Viridiplantae > Streptophyta > Magnoliopsida > Poales > Poaceae > Puccinellia > Puccinellia tenuiflora. Next base: position 579,805 of record QRDG01000325.1, on the reverse strand, counting down.
TGCTGGGCCGCGGTTTGCTGGCTGGCTCGGCTGGCCCTCGCTTTTTTTTTTTTTTGACAAACCTTTTTCTATTTTCTGGAAAAAATATAACTTTTGAAATATAGGTCCAAAAATTATGAAATAAATTTGTAAAAGTTTGAAATTAAAAACTCTACCAGAAAATATTATTTGGAAAATATTTTACACAAATTTTATTTACAGGAATACCACTGGCATTTAAATGGCCTTTAAATGGCATTTTACTTAAAAGAAAATATAGATAAAATTATTTATGTTTTTAGGCAAAATACCTAATCCCAAATTTTTAAACCAAGTTCAAAATATATTTAAATCTTTTTCAAACAATTTGAGAAAACACTTTTTAGGAAACTTATTGCAAATAGAACACTTTGGCACTATGCTTGGCCATCAAATACATCCATAAAAGTCAAAATATTTAAGAGAGCATAATAGGCCCCTTTTTATCATTTTCTCAAATAGGTTTTAAAGTTGAATTAGAATTCCAACTTTTGGAATTTCAAATGCAACAAGCCAAGAAAAAGATGAATGCAATGCATGATTTTGGATTTCCAAAACAAATTATAATAATTTTCAAAAAGTTTTTGATTTTTTAGATTTTTCAAAAATTTGAAAATCTTGGGATGTTACAATGTTTTAATGTTGCACCTGCTTTGCCTTCCTATGCTTAATGCTTTATGCTCCAATGATTTATTTTCTTACAAGATTCCTATGCATAGGAAGAGAGTTAGACTTAAATGTGTTTGATATTTGCTTCATGATGCTCTCTTTTGCGTTCCAACTCTTATTCTTATGAAAGCATCATTAAAATTATCATGCCTAGCTAAAAGGCTTAAATGAAAAGCGCTTGTTGGGAGACAACCCATCTTTTACTTTCAGTTTGTTTTTTATTTTCTTGAGTCATGAAGTTGTTGCCTCTGTAGCAACTTCACTGTATCTTTTTGTTTTGGTTTTTTGTGCCAAGTTTAGCCTCTAATGCATTGAAAGTGCGAGGTGTTGTTTTGCTGTCCAGAAACAGATTTCTGTCCTTCATTGCACGAAAATCCTAAAATCTCCAGAATTTTATATTTTTCTGATAATTTTTTACAACAAGCCTGATGCTTTTATCTATCTTTCGTTAGTTTTAAGTTTTTTGATTTGAGCTGCAGAAGTGCCTCGAAAAATTCGATCTTTACAGACTGTTCAGATTTTGACAGATTCCGCTTTTATTTTGCATTTGTCTCTTTACCATCGTCATATGTGATACTCTAGGGGTGGAGTGCCACATTGAGGCTTAGTAAACAGTAGCTAATGTTTAATGAAGTTGGTTTGCATTTTGTCATGAGTTGAACATATGTGCATTTTAATTTATGAGCACTAACCCTCTAATCAATATGAGAAGTTTTGTGTGAAGGGAGTTTTTAAGTTCCAAAGGAGAGGAATATGAAAAAATCGAGGATGGGTCAGAGCTCAAGCTTGGGGATGCCCCCATGGCAACCCCTCTGAATATCAAGAACTATCAAGAGTCAAAGCTTGGGGATGCCCAAGGCATCCCCTCATCTTCATCGACTATCATAAGGTCGTCTTCGTTGAACTTCGTTTTTATCACTTTACATATTATGTGCTATGCTTGGAGAGTCTTTTTACTTTCAGTTTTGTTTTTTTGTTTGCTAGTTATATCTTTGTTGGATCCTAGCTTTATTTGTGTGGGAGAGAGACACGCTTCGCCTTTTCGTTTGAATACTCCTTTGCTTCGCTCATATCTTTTTGAGTATTCTTAGCTACTGTATGTTTTCTAGTAAGCTCTCGCTTTTAGCTTTTATCTTGTTTAGAGCTGCTAGTTGTTAAGTTAAACTCTCTTGTTCTTCACTTATATTTGTTGGAGAGTTGTTGTTGAAAAAATTGCTTGAATTGTCAATGCGACAAAATGCTATTTGTGTGGTGATAGAATAAAATGAAAAGCCTGCATAGTTTGTAGATCATGGTGTGGATACTTGATGCTTATCAATTGTTTTGAGATGTTAAGTTGAATGCTTAAACTTGCTAGTTATTTGAGTGGAATTGATTAGTAAAGAAATTTGGTTGAAAGCTTGAAATTGTGTGGTTTTTCACAGTTGTTAATTCATAGTGCTAATCTTTCCATCAAAAGAATTGTTTGGTCAACAAGGGAGACGGTGTAGAGTTTTTATGGTTATGACCGGTAGATGTCTTATGTTGTTCTGTTACCGGTTATGGTTAGATGCTTGCTTCAAATACTTTTTTTGCTAAGCCTAAAAATTCTTACTGAGTGTATGGTTCACTCGTGCATCCAATCCCCAAAGCCAAACTTTCTTGCCAGCTGAGTCCACCATATCTACCTATGCATGGTATTTCCTACCATTCCAAGTAAATTTGTCATGTGCTACCTTTAAAAATTCAAAATACTTCTTCTTTGTGCCTCTGTTTTAAGCTCATGAGGGAGCAGTAGAGAGCTAGATATAACTTGTGACAAGCGAGGTCATTTCCCCCCTTTTACCCGGTGTCGATGGATTACGTCTTCACTTGAATCAACCCGAGAGCAGCTTAAGCAAAATATAAATATAACTCACCAATTCTCCTCCGCGCGCAAATCTGAGAAATCAGCCCAAATATTGGACAGTGGTGAAACCAAGGAGAAAGAGGAGCGTACTCGCTCTTCTAGGAACCAGCTGCTCTCACAAGTCTAAAAAACCTTGCTTGTCATGAGGGACTAGATAGTTTCTTTGTTGTGAAGTCGTTGACGAAAGCATGCATGCCTCAAAATCATTTTACTTCTATTTTAAAACCAAAAAACTCTAGCACATGACTAATCCCTGCTTCCCTCTGCGAAGGGCCTTTCTTTTACTTTTAATGTTGAGTCAGTTTTCCCTTTTTCCTTCTATCTCCACAAAAGCAAACATCTAGCATTGACCCTGGGTAACGTTGAGCATATTACATTATCGAGATTAAATATGAATCTTTATATTGACTTTATCTATAAGATAAGCCGTTGGAAGTTGAAGCTCTTTACTAATGCTTACATCTTCCTTTGTGTTGATTCTCAAACACTTTTGTCATGAAATTATTATCCTTGTGAATTATTCAAATATGTTGATCACATTATTTTCATGTCTTTGACATACTATTTATGAAAGGTTTTGCTTGGATGATTCAACTTGTTTATTCATTGCTTTCTTGCTATCAATTATAGACAATTGTTTTGTATCTCTTCATTCACATCTTTGATTTGCATTACTATCTTGATCAAGAATGTGTTGATTGCATGTCTCATAAAAAATTATTTGTTATCACTTACCTACTCGAGGACGAGTAGGAGTTAAGCTTGGGGATGTGATACGTCTCAAACGTATCTATAATTTTTGAGTGATCCATGCTTGTTTTGTGATATTGTCACATGTTTTTGCTATCATTTATATCATTTTTATGCATTTTGTCGGACTAACCTATTAACAAGATGCCCAGTGCCATTTCCCTGTTTTTGCTGTTTTTGTATTTCAGAAAATTTACTTCTGGAAATATTCTCGGAATTGGACGAGAATTTACGGAGAATTTTTACTCGACGAAAGGCACCAGAAGACCAAAGGGGAGCCTGAGGGGCCACCCACAGGGCGCAGGTGGCCTCCTACCGCGGCCCCCTAGGACCCCCGGGTGGGACCCACCCCTGCTCCTGGGGCGTCCCCTCGGCCCCCTCTGACGCCTATAAAATCCCTAAAAACCTAAAAACATCGAGGCGGCCATTATTTTCCAGAAACTCGACCCCGACGCGCCGTCACCGAAAACCCTAGTTCGGGGTCCAATCTGATCCTGTTCCGGCACCCTGCCGGGACGGGGATCGACCGCCGGGGCCATCTCCATCAACACCGCTGCTTCCCGCGATGAGGAGGGAGTAGTCCCTCACCGGGGCTGAGGCTTATACAAGTAGCTATGTGGTTATCTCTCTCTCCCATGATGTGATCTTCGTTGTGATCATGAGCTTTGTTAGTATAGTTGAATACATGATGTTTCCCTATGTGTAATGGATATGATTTTGCTCAAGTGATGTTATTTAGTACAATTTCCGGAGTCACCGTTGTGATCACGGTATCTCGGTGACAGTGTGGGTGCCGTGTGTGACTCTATGGATAATAGATTGGAAGGATCTTCATCATGAGTTTGTTCTTTATTATTGTTGGATTGAATAGATCATGAGGTTTCTTGATGCTTATGTTATTGAAGAAAGAGACTATTCAAGAAATATGTTGTGGTGTTTGTTAGTACTATCTTTGGATGCGGATAGTGACAGCATGAAGTGTCCATAGATGTGGAATACGAACTTTAAGGTGTGTTTTTCGTAACCCTACGCAATTCTCATCCTATTTGATCCACGAAAGAATGATCTCCGAGTAACGTCTACCATGCATGTGTTTTTGTGGAACTATTATGTGTTTAATTATGTTAATGTTGTTGAGAGTAGTCACTAGTGAAAGTATGAAGCCTAGGCCTTGTTTCCAAGCATTGATACACCGTTTTTAGTCACTTTTATCACTTGTTTGCTTGCTGCCATTTTTATTACAGAATTACAAAATCACCTTTTACCATCCATATCACTTGCATTTTACCATCTCTTCGCCGAACTAGTGCACCTATACAACTGTCAATTGTATTAGGTTTGTTGGGGACACAAGAGACTTCTTGTATCTTAATTGTAGAGTTGCTTGAGAGGGATATCTTTGACCTCTACCCCCCGTGGATTCGATAAACCTTGGGTTACTCACTAAAGGGAAATTTGCCGCTGTCCTCACGGGCGGACGCAGCGTCCCTGTTGCCCGGGCGCTTGCCTGGGCTTCGCTGCTGCTCACCTCTAGCGCTGGGGCAGTTTCCAGGTAGGAAACATCAACTGGTCGTGGGCAAAAACGTGCAGCTTTGTTTTATTTTTTCTGAAAATCTGCAAACTCGTTTGGTTCTTGATAGCTTAGTGGACTAGCGGGCCTTCTCGCCTTGAACACTTGGGCCGTGTCTTGCACAGAAGAGACTTGTGTGCTCACACCTCACAGTAAGAAAACACAGAGAGCTCCTAAAAAAAAGCAACCATGAATTGGTGTGCTCACTTCTACTCTCTATTTTACTTTCTTATTTTAGAATTGACATTGCTCAATCTTATTTTTAATTTACGTAATAATCTATTCAACCATGAATTGCTCAATTGTAATGAATTGTATTTATGTAAGTCCTTAAAAAACGTAGTACGACCCATCGATGGCGGATGGCGGAGAGAATCGACCAATCGGTCATTGCCACTAGTATCGTGTTCATAAAAAAACTATTTCATCCACAATCAATATGCGTAGCTCGCTTCTGACGGCCTCATCAATATAAATTTTCTTTCAAGCCGTATATAACTAGACGTCTTTATTTTGAAACATTTAATAAAATTTGGGAGGTGGTGTGTATGATTTTGATGCAGAGGCCGGGGATTCGCACTTCCATTTTCGAAAAAAACTAGATGTCTTCATCGTTTGAGTACTTTGGGGCTCTTCTAACCGGTCCAGTCTATCAGAGGTGCTCATAAGAGTAGAATGTACGTGTGCGCGTTCATAGGGGTGAGCGTATACTTGTATATGTGAGCGTCTGTGTTTGTATTGTGTTTTGCAAAAAAAAAAAAAACTTCAGTGCACACAAAATCGAATACGAAAATCACCTACATCACAAGAAGAACAACTGGAAAAAAAACCATCACCGACATCTCCTTCATATGATGCTTATATTTGTCCGAGAAAAAGTTGTTGTCTTGCGGTTCGCCCAGGCTTCGACAAATTCCTGGGTCCGCCACTGGCTGTCCTACAAACCTCTGCGCTTGGAGGCCCAACAAGTCAACAAGAATAGAAGTGTGTAGTAGACATCAAGACCCTTCTTTGTTTGGAAGTAATGACCAATATCATTATTGAATTTAATAGCCACGCTACTTCCAGTAACAAAGTTTCGGATCGAGACACACCATTCCTCCGAAAAGCCTTTCATACGCAGGGTTTGTTTGAGAAACTCCCAATTAACCTTGTCGTAGGCCTTTTCGAAGTCAATCTTAAAATCACTCCATTTAATTTCTTCCAGTGCAATCTATTGCAAATTGTCTGTTTCATGGTTGAATATTAGCTTCCTACTACATATGTTCCTTAATATAAAAGATTTTTCCAGTTCTAATGATGTTTATGTTTTATATTATGTGTTTGAATCAACGAACCAATGAGGCCCCAAGAAGTCCTTCAAATGCAGAAAAGAGGTGCCTTCTGCTTATAAAAAACAAATACGATATTTGCTCTTAACCTAAGGCCCTAATCTTCTATGTAACCATGTCCTTCATGCCCTCCAAATATATATGGAATCAGAAATTCTATCGGAGCCGGTAATTTCAGGCACTATTTTTTGTTTTGTTTGAGAAAGTTAGTACAAACATAACTTAAATGCTCACATACACTCACATTTATTCCTATAAGAACCTCCGTGCCGGTGGGTCGGATCTTCAGGTTGACGAAATCATCACATGCGTCTCGTTATAGACAGGAACGTCGCCCCCCACAAGTTTTTTTGTGTGTGACAGAGTGTCAAAACAAAGATATTTTACTATTTGCCACACTTTTTTTTCTGATTTTTTAGTGATTAGCCACATTGACCACCACCGGTTACTAGCGCTGTGCGTTCGGTTAATATGGTTAATTCAGTTCGTTAATACGGTTATATGGTAAATACGGTTTTGATACCTCGATAATATGGTTAGATACGAAAATATGGTTCGGTTTCGGTAATAACCATTTAGTTTCGGTTCGGTTTCGGTAATAACCAAATTAACCAAAGTTGACGCGAATTTTTGAATAACACATAATTTTTTAGTCATATATTTCAGTTTTATATTTTATATGACCGAACTAAATGTGTTGTAAAAGTGAGAGACAAAAAAACAATGAAATTTCGGTAGAAAGCAAAAAATACACCACAAGTAGGATTTGAACTCACGATCTATGGTCAAGAAACAGAAGCGTTTGTCTCTAAACCAGCAGGCCAGGCAGGCGTTAGTGAAATATATGGACCGTTGATTTTATATTAACATATATATTGCGCTGACCTGGGCTTTGGACGTGAAACTCTCTGTTGGGCCGGCCATTTCGGTTATTTCGGTTAAACCGTCGGTTTTTCGGTTTTAAACCGAATTAACCGAATCCTTTTCGGTTAGTATTTTTGCTAACCGTAACCTAACCGTAAAACCAGAAAAACAGAAACATCGGTTACGGTTAGGTTTTTTTCGGTTCGGTTTTCGGTTTCGGTTCGGTTATGTGCAGCGCTACCGGTTTCACATGGTGTGGCAAATAATAAAAATAAAAAGTACAATGTGCTAAGTAATAAAATCCCAAGTGAAATCTGGGTTTTTAATTCTGATGGATTAGGGTTGAACCACCTTGCTAACTATCCAATAACAGGTTTGGTCACATACACATTTGTTTGGAACATGTATAAAACATTTGTTTCATACTGTAGATGTTTCTAAGACACCAACCAAGGATGACACATGTGCCACCGGTTCCAGTAAAACAGTATTCGCCTACATAGAAGAACACATCTCTCTACAAAATCGAAATACGGAGTACATTCAAAATCTGGTACTGCGGCGACACTTTCCGTCTCTCCACTATCTATCTGGTCAGGCGGTCAGTACCCGTTTGACTCACCGGCTCCTGTCGGGTTCTCCCGAGCCGCGCGCACACACACCTCGGCCCTCGCGCTTCTCCACCCACACCGTCGTTCCGGGCCCACATAGCCCCACCTGCCAGTGCTTCGAAAACGTACGTCAGGTCACCCTTCTCGGTACACGACGACGGAGACCACAATCACCACCACACACCGGGTTCCTCGAGACCAGGGAAGCTGACCGGTGCGGGCAGGACACTGACGCGCGGGCCCACGAGCCACAGCGCTGCGGTGAGCCTCCGGGACACGTGCCGGAGACACACACACACACACGGTGGGGCCACAGGCGCAGCGGGCCGCACGAAATCCCGGGCAGGCTCCAACGCTCCATCGAAGCGAGCGAAAGGGGAGGGCGAGCGTGGGAGTGGGATGGCATACCCGAGAGGAGAGGAGAAGACGGTACACACACTAGCAGACACCAGCGGCCGCAGCAGTCGAAGGAGAGGAGTGAGAAGAAGGAACAAGAACAAGAAGGCTCCGAGAGCGAGGAGAACGAGGTTAGGGTTCTTCTTCTTCTTCTTCCTTTGCTCTGCAATGGCGTACCTTTCTTTGATCCGCGCACCCTCTCTATCTATCTATCCCCAGCAGAAATCATTGCGTGTTCTTGGTTGTACTCGTGTCTCTGTTCTGTGAGGAGAGAGAGAGAGGGGGAGAAAGAGAGGTTGATTCGGTTGAATGTAGGAGGAAGAAGGGGGGAGAAAGAGAGGCAGAAAGATTTGGTATCGAAGGCCTCCCTTTTCTCCATGGTTTGTTGAGTAGGAGCAGTTTCTGCACCCCCAGTATCTAGCCTGTTTGTGTAGATTTGTTCGGTTTTGGGGGGAATAAGCTATTTTCCCATTGAATCTCTGTTTCTTTTTTCTTGTTCTTGCTGCTGGTCTTGAACCGGCGAACAAGCTAATGAATGCCCCCTCTTAGTACGTTTCCTAGTACGGTAGTACCAGCTGTACGACAATGTTCATGATTTAATCCGCCATCAATCCGTTGCAAGACATCTGGACATCGTTTTTCAGTTCTGCAAATGCTTCAACCCCAAATCTTTCTTTCTCTTGCGCATCTTTTACTGTCTTGCATTGCCGGTTAGTAAAGTTTATCCTCCTGCGCTTGTTCCTGCGCACCTTCAATGCATTCCTCCATCCCCAAAATCATGAGCAGGATCTAGTCCTAGTCCTAGTCCGACACCATTGGGGATTCGTAATAATGGCCTATTATCATATCACCACAGAGCCATTCTCTGTAACTGTGCAAGTTACTGCAGGCAGCTTCTCCACCTTTGAATTTTTTACCCCCGGCCATTTCTTTGCTCTGCTATTGCTCCGTTCCATGTAACTAGGCTGGCTCCCATTATTGTTCGCCACCCTGGACAGGAATGCCCATTCTAGCCCTTACCGTGCACCGTGCTGGCTGCCCTTGAATCAAGGGCAGTTTGGTATGATGTATGCAATATTTTAGGTCTGTGCTGGGAGTAGGTTGCTGCTGCTTGCTGGATTCCTTCAACCTGAGTCTCCCTAGATTGGGCCAACCTGAGTCCTTGTGGGCAACTTGCTGCACTGTTTACCTCTGCCTGAGCCTACAGGGTGTGTGTGTAATAAAGAGGAATGGAATATCACCACTTTTTTTTCTTTTTTTTTTCAGCTTTTATGAATTGAGAAGCAATCTGCATCCTGTGTTCTAGTATGATCTTACACTGTAGTAGTTACCTTCTTGTATTTAATATAAGTTTCAAGTTAATGGCCACCAGGCAGTCTTGTTTTTGTGTAGCTTATTTCATGTTTCAGTTCTACTATCTTAACAGCACTACTTCCTTGATTAATGCAGGAGCTAACTGAGTGCAGAAGGATTCTGTGAGGAACCTCATCATGCAGACTTCAAAAACCAGGTTAGCTTGTCCTGGAACTTTGATGTGTGGTATTTTTTCTTCCTTCTGTTGTGCATGTGTTTGCTCAAGCACACCTGCAGTTCTACACATGCATGTGCCTCTCTGAGGCAGTGTCTAGTTGTCTACCAACTCAGTGGACTGTAGTAGTATCCAAAGGATGGCATGTTGTTTGTATTAATAATTAGGGCTAATGTACTGGGACCAGTGCAGGTCAAACCAGCCATTTACTTCTGCATAGTGAAAATAATATTTACAAGTCTTGTTGACTAGGAGATAATTGTGGTGTACTTTTGTTTGATTGCTAGCTGAACACTGTAGATTAGTCATATTTTCTTTGCCAAGTGAAATTTGCCACTAGTATATTATACTCGTCTGATCCGAAAAGATTGTCGGCAATCTGTACTGGAATTTGTACTAGTCTAGTTATCTTGCTGCGACACTTAATCCGAACCGGAGGTAGTATTAAAAGTGGTTAACCAAGCTAGCATTAGCAAGGCTGCTAGCTTATTTGAAAATACTGCTACATTGTGTGTACACTGCTCTAGTCCCTGTATATGATTTATCTAGCATAATATATAACTTTATTACTTTGTACTAAGCCTTTGGCCTTCTTGAGTTCTGTAGGAATGGCCCTTCTGATGCTCCACAGCGGACGTCTCCAGCAACTCCACGGTCGTCTCGTGTGGCGAAAACTGGAGGAAATGAAACCGACTCCCCAGGGATCACACCAACAAGAACACCTACTGAGCGGAGCCCAAAGGTCACCGAGCGTCGTTCACCACGGAGCCCAATTACTGAGGTCGAAAGCTAGTACTTATTTTGTGGTCATCACATTGCTGATTGTCCTCACTGGAATTAAGTTTTTGCTCTATTTCGTAGAGAATAGAGATGTTGTCTTACCAGAAATGGACATTCATTTCTGAAAGCTCGGTTCCATACTTCCATTTAGTTAAATGTGCATGTATATGGTTAAGTTATCCTAGAGTTGTTTTAGTCAAATACGATAACATCAAAATGATATGGTAATATCATTATAATCTATAATAAATTACCACCGGAAAATGCAGAATGTTTAAAGCAGATTCGTTTAAATTAGTTAATTAATACAGTTTGCACTCATTTTTTCAGAAGAAGCGCCCAAGTAGGCTAAACGAGTTGGACTCAAAGGTCAGCCAGCTCCAAGATGAATTGAAGAAGACCAAGGAACAGCTGACTGCATCCGAGGCACGGAGGCGCCATGCACAGCAGGAGGCTGATGAGGCAAAGAAGCAGGAGCAGGATGCTTCCTCGAAGCTAGAGGACTCGCAGCGCCAGCTTGCGGAGTTCTCAGCCGCAGAGGAATCCCGTCTCCAGGAGCTGCGCAAGATCCAACAGGAGCGTGACCGTTCGTGGCAAACTGAGATCGAGGCTTTGCAGAAGCAGCAGTCGACGGATGCGGCTGCACTCAGCTCAGCCATGTCTGAGATCCAGAAGCTGAAGTTGCAGCTAGAGGCCATGGTGCAGTCTGATGCAGCCCATGCGAAGCAATGTGAGTATGCAGACTCTGAGCTTGAAGGGTTGAAGCAGGAGATGGAGCTCCGACTTGCAACGATTGAAGGCCTGAAAGTCAACGTCGGGGAAAGCGACAAGGCTTCAGCTGATGCGAACGCCGTGGCAGCTGAGACCAAGCTGCAGCTGGAGACTGCGAAAGCCACCATCGACTCACTCGTAGCAGAGGGTTTGCGGTTGCAAGAATGCATGAGGTCAAAGGACATTGAGCTCAGTGAATCTAAAGCTCGGGTAGTCTCACTCGAGGAAGATCTGAAGAAGGCACAGGCTGCAGGTAATGAATCTTTCAATGAGGCACATGCCAGCAATGCCGATGGTGGCTTTGGCAGTCCGCTGACTGAAGTTCTGAAGAGCATCAATGGAAGTCCTGACTCAGAGATTGAACACTTGCGCACGGCACTTGAGGTGGCCGAGATGAGGTACCAGGAGGAGCAAACACGGATGACCATCGAGACAAAGACAGCCTATGAGATGCTGGAGAATGTGAAGTCTGAGTGCATGCGCCAAGTGTGTGATATTGAGCTCAAGCTGAAGAGCAAGAATGAGGAGCTCATGGCAGTGCTGGCAGGCAACGCGCAGGACCTTCACAGGTCGGATGGGCTGAGTGAAATGCAGCCAGAGCTGGAGGCGAAGCTGATGAAGTCGATCACTGACATCGCCGAGCTGAAGGCGAACCTGATGGACAAGGAGAACGCGCTGCAGAGCATGGCTGAGGAGAACGAGACCCTCAAGTCGGAGGCGGGTAGGAAGGAGGCCGACGTGCAGCAGAGGTACGAGGCGGCAGTGGCGGAGCTGGAGCTGGCCAAGGCCGCGGAGCAGGACGTCCGGATGCGGCTCGGGTACGTGACGGAGGAGGCCGACAAGAGCAGCCGGCGAGCCGCCCGGGCCTCGGAGCAGCTGGACGCCGTGCAGGCAGCAAGCGCGGAGGCGGACGCGGAGCTCTGCAGGCTGCGCGTGCAGTCCGACCAGTGGCGCAAGGCAGCGGAGGCTGCCGCAGCTGCGCTCTCGGGCAGTGGCATCGGCATTGGGGGAAACAACGGTGGCCGGATGGTGGAGAGGACGGGGTCGCTGGAGCCGGAGTACAACAGCTCGATCGGCGGGAAGCTGATGGGGTCGCCATTCTCGGATGACGAGTCACCCAAGCGGCGGAACAGTGGCGTGCTGCGGAGGATGAGCGGGCTGTGGAAGAAGAGCCCCAAGTGAACTCAGACAGACAGACCAGGTAAGGCAACAAAGGCAGCGAGAAACCGAATGCGAGGCCTGTCTCCTTTCTTGTAACATCTTCTTCAGTCAGTCAGAAGAGCTGGTTACCGTCTGAGTAGTAAGGGTTCCTACTGATCAGAGTAGTGGGGTTGCTGATGATGAGTGGTAGAAATCTGTAGCTGAGCTTCTAGGGTTATTAGGATGGAATGGATGGTAGATCGATATCTGTAACCCCGTCTTGTTTGGAGTTAAGTTCATAGAGACCTTGTGGTAATGTGGTGTCATCAGATTCTGGAGCAGCTGCTTTGTCTGGCTGCCTATCTATATTTGTTATGTTGAGAGAGACCTTGATCTTTCATTATTCTGTACCCATCTTGTTCCAGTTCTGGTTATGGATCCATTCGGCCTCTGCAAAGATAGAAGTAGACGACAGCTTGGAAGATTTGGGTCTCCAATTCACTGCTACATGATTGACTGAACCTATGACGACAAAAATTAAGTGTCATGGAATGAATTTGTGTGTGTGAATTCAGAGTTCCGAATGCTAACAGTAAACTCACACAGATCGATTCAGCTATACGGATTACGAACCAGGATTACTACTCCTTTTAGCTCCCTAGCATAGCAAATCAGGCAAAAGACATCAAACTAAAATAACTAAGATTAAAATCACAAGGATGGACTGCAACCACACCGGCGATTATCTATGTACGGAAATACTTTTTTCAGTGCAAACGAATCCCGGCCAGGTCATCCAAGTTCCGCGAAAGGAAGGCCACCGCCACCGGCTACCATTGCTGCCGCCGCCGGCTAGATCATCGTCGAGTTTTTTTTTTTTTTTGAGAATCTCTTTTCTTCTCTTTGTGCGGAGTAGGGGTGGGCATAAAAACCGAAGACCAAAAACCGAAATCGAAAAGACCGAGACCGAAACCGAAATGACCGAGACCGAAAAGACCGTTAGAAATTTGGGTAGTAAATTAGAAAAGACCGAAATTAAATCAAAATTCGGGTATCACTTATACATAACCCGAATAGACCGAAAGAGCGATTTTATTTTATTTTGAGTTAATTACGTACGGAAGCAGCCGAATTTGTGTGCCAGCCCAGCTTATGTGTACATCTAGTCTATGGGCCATACTATTAAACCAAGCATACCATCTAGTCTCTAGGCTCAACAACTGGGTATCCCAGCCCAGCGTATTGTAGATTCTCTCGTGCATGAGAGACCAGTCAATTGTTTTTCACTTTCCCAGTCCCGGGCGCCGATTCCCCTTCTTGCACCCTATATTTTGGTCTATTTGGTCATGACCGAAGACCGGACCGAATAGACCGAAGACCGAAGAACACAAAACCGAAAAGACCGAATTTATTATGGGTATCATTTCTAGATGACCGAAATTGTTAAAAACCGGAAAGACCGAACCGAACTAACCGAAAAGACCGAACGCCCGCCCCTAGTTTTTTTTTTTTTTTTTTTGAGAAAATGAACGCCCACCCCTAGTGCGGAGACAGAATCGAGTCTAGGTACACCAGCCTGTTAAGTGACCTAATCTGGCCCGTAAAGGCCCAGCCCATAACATCCTAAGCAACGCAGAAGTATTCTGGCCCGCGCGCCTTTATCCAGCCCGGAGGCCCAAACCGCATCCTACGGAGCAAGCCCAGGTTACTAAAACCACGAAGCCCTAGCTCCTCAGCGTCCCTCTCCCCCAAACCCTCCGCAACGCACCGCCGCAGCAGCAATGGCGGAAGAATCAGCCGCCGCCGCCGCCACCTCCTCCACCAACTACGAGGTCGACCTGGGCCACCTCATGGCCTGCGACCCCTCGCACCACCTCGCCGCCGCGCCCTCCTCCCGGGCGGAGCTGCGGGAGGAGTGCCTGCGGAAGGCCACGGAGCTGGCGCAGGCGGTCGCCGACGCCCTCTTCTCGCTGCCGGCCACCGAGGGGCGCGACGGGCCCGTCGTCCACCTCCCGGCGCCCACCAACCGCCTCCCCCGCGAGAAGCATGTGAGAATACGACCCCACTCTCCTTCTCTCCCTTCTACCGTCTCTACTCGCTAGTGTCTTTTTCTGTTGATCTGTTAGAGAATATAACCATGAACTAGTCTGGTCTTCATGTATTGCTGGGTATTTGATGGAACGCATGCTTGGGTGCGCATGCCTATGCTTAATTTTACGAATTCTTATGCACAAGATGTAGTGGAGTTGACGTCACTGGTGGTACTGGAGCCAAACCGAAGGAAGAGCAAAAGGGCGAGGCCACACCCGGCTGCGAATAGGAGGGGGGCTTAGCTCTGAATCCCGCCTGCTTGCAGAAATGAATGGATCAGAAAGGGGGCTGGGTTCTATTTCCGGGCCGGGCAGGAGGTGAAGGCCAGAAGAAGTTATTCTGAAGAAACGTTGTTGTTAGTTTACTGTATGTTACAGATGCGAGGGTAACATACTAGCATGAACGCTAGGACTCATGAGGTGTGATGTCATGTCTACATGTAGGCAAAAAATACATGAAAATTTGTTAAAACACAAGCGGTAGACCTGAATCTTGTGATGTTGCTTGACATTACATTCATCACGTAGCCACCGAGGGCCGCGAACCTCCGCCCACCAACTGCCTCCCCCGAGAGAAGCATGTGAGAAGATGACCCCTCTCTCCTTCTCTCCCTTCTACCGTCTCTGCTCGCTAGTGCTGATTTCTGTTGATCTATTAGAGAATATAATCATGAACTAGTCTAGTCTTCATGTGTTGCTGGCTACCTTGGTCTGGATCATGCTTGGGTGCGCATAGACACATATGCTTAATTTTAGGCCTGTTCAATCCTTTGATACCCAATGTGATTAAGATGTAGTTGAGTTGAAATCACTCTGGTCGTAATTGCTTCTTCGGCTCATGAAGAAACGTTGTTTTGAGTTTTTATTGTAAGTTACAGATACGAGAGTAACATACTAGCTGTACGGCCAGCATACTACTTTAACTATTGTCTGTATGGATTCTGAGCTTTCATTCTTACTCTGTGCTAATCCATAAACGAGATGTCAAGCTGAACGGATACTTCTTTTGTGTTTGTTGATACATACATGCGTTCGCAGATTTCAAAATGTCTAATCATTGTCTTTCCTGTCACCAGTTACCAAGGCCGGCGCCTCCTACCAAGTGGGAGCAGTTTGCAAAGCAGAAAGGTGAAATTGTTATTCTTGCCAGCTCTTTTATTGTTTTTATTAAAAGTGTATTTGCCTGGATTTGACGGTAAGATACTTCCAGGGATTATCAAGCGCAAGAAGAACAAGCGTACATGGGATGAGCAAACCTCTTCATGGAAGCGGAATTATGGCTATGATCGTGTTAATGATGACAGAGACATTCCCATCATTGAAGCCAAGATGACAGATGGTTAGCAACTTCTCTTTATCTGTGGCTTGCAAAGCTTATTTGGTTGCAAGTTTAGCAATCTTTTTGAGCTTTCCCCTACTAAGTACCTGTTCTGCGACACAATTCCTTAGCAGCCTGTATGCTTTTTCTTATGTACACAGATTTAGCCCAGTGATCATTTTAATGAGTCCTCAATTTTAATGTAATTGGTTATACGATGTACGTGTGTTCAAACCTGTTCGCTCAATGTGTTATCCCTCTAATTAAATATTGGTCTACAGAACCTGGTGTTGATCCATTTGCTAAAAGAAGGGAAGAGAAGAAGGGCAGGGTCGATAAGCAAGAAAAGAACAGACTTGGGAATTTAAAGAATGCTGCAAAAGTTGGTGCTCTGCCAAGGTAATCCTTTCCTACTATCTAATTCATCTGTGTACCTCATGCACTACTTTGTCTATTATTTATTACATTAGCAACTCAAGTTTCCGATATTAACAGTTTCCGAATTTTCTTATGCAGTCATATACAGCTCGCCGCCACATCCATTCCGATCACAGGAACTAAAGCTGATCTGCCTAGAAAGGCTAAGAAGGAAGACCTTGAGAATGTTGCTGGTATGGCTTCTTCAGCAACGGCTAGTGGTGGGAAGTTTGACAAAAAGTTGCCGGGCGAGAAACCTCTGAAGAAGGCCGGCAAACATAGAAAGGTTTTTCTCCTCTAAGCATATTTACTTTTGTAAATCTATGTGCCTTCGTAAGTTGAATAGTTCGGTAGCTTACCTGTTTCTTTTCTGCAGTTCCTCCCTGTTGCTGAAGGAACAGGAATGGGCAACCTGGAGAAACAGCAAAACGACAAAATCCTGAACAGTCTTCTGGCCAAAAACTTCGAGGAGCCGTTGGATGTCAGCAAGGTAAGCTCCAAGCTTAAATGTGTCTTACATTCGTTTGTTTAGTCCAGGCATCTAACAACAGATGTGCATAACTTTGATACCAGGCAATCACGATGTACAAGGTGAAGAAGGACAACAAGAGAAGTAAAGACAAGAAATCGTCATCCGGATCAAATAAGTTGAAGCCGGGAAAGAAGATTCACAAGAAATCTTCGAAGAAAAGCGCTTAGGTTCACATCATCCTTGAGACGTGCTGTAGGCGTGCGAGCCCTGTTTTCAAGAGGTGAAGGAGATTTGGCAGATTTTTGTATGGTTATTGTCCTGTTTAAGTCTATGGGAGAAATACTGTTATTCCAGTTGTTAGTTATGACACTTGAACCTGAATGTTGCTGTGGCTTAGCTGCACCGATAATGATATGCGTGCATTACGGGTGGGTGTAGGCTTCGGTGGAGTTCCAGACCTGGCCCATTGCTCTCTTACTTCGGATTCCCCTTTCCTTTCTAACTATTGCGAGTAATATGGCTTAAGGCTTTCGGTTCCATCGATTAGTGAAGGAGATTCCATTCATGCTTGGACTAACTATTCATGCGATAGGTCATACATTTAAAGAGAAATTGAAATACTACCTCTGTCCCAAAAAAGATGTCATTTCTTTGTCCAAATTTGAATGTATCCAACCACTAAATAGTGTCTAGATACATTCAACTTTAGATAAAGAAATGACATCCTTTTTGGGACGGAGCGAGTACATTAAAAATCTATTCGTTTCAGTTCCACTTATTTTATTTCTTACTGGCTATTCTTCCTACATATTGATGTTTGCTTCAATCACATTTTAGCTTCACGTTCTTCTCCTTCTTGGGGGTCGACTTGTAGTAGCAGGCATACAGGACGAGGCCGAACAGCGCACCGAGGCCATTGGGGATCTGCAGTGCACGAACGAAGACAAGAGCCGGCACGGTTAGAGAGACACTCTCAAGTTATATAAGATTTGGTTGGAACCTGAAGATGGAGATATTACTGACCGTGACGTAGAGGTCGAATTTGATGAGAGCATAGGACGTCCAGCAGACGCCGTTGAGGAAGCTCACCAGCGACAGGAAGAAGGGCATGTACTCGACGCTCTTGGTCTTGATCACTTTACCCTGCACGCAACCCACAATACACATTAATTCCTCCCCGCAAAAATATATATTCATTAATTCCAAGTACAGGATGCAACAGCTCGAGCGTTCAAAAAATATATTTATATATTACACAGACATAGGTAATTAACAAGATTGATTATATGTTCTATGTAAAATGTAAATAAATTCCGCAGGTAATATTGGTGAACTCTACACCTGGACCACATGACCCACGAGGAGAAACCGACATATAGGATCCCTTTTCCGTTTCAACGTGATCATCTCACAGAGTTGGCAAGGGAAGATCACAAACAAAAAGCACAGACTGATACAGGGACACATGTACTATCTCCATCCAAGAACACATGATTCGAAATCTGGCACACCTGAAACTTGCATCCCCTAGGTGAACACATATGTTTATGATGAAGCTGAACATGGCAGATTTCATTAGATGAAATATTCCTTCCGTTCCAGACCCGTCACTCAACAGCCAACGAGTTTGGCGAGAACAACAGAACAAGTTTGGTTGGCTAATCAATTGTACAACAGAACTGCCTGTATTGAATGCAACTGCAAGTAACCAAGGATACCGCATCGATAATCAGAGGACACGTAGGGGCTACGGTATCTTTTTAGGTAGAAACAAACAATAGGCCTTTTGACGGAACATAGAGCAACATGTTCTTGGGATGTGCCACACGAACACCATGACAGTTTAGCCCAAAAGGTAGCACGTTGGTTTTTACTGGTAAAAAGGGGGAAAGAAGAGATTTGACACGTGCATTACCACGTAATTAACAGCCCGCAACAACAACAAACAGATCGATAAAAGCGTGGATCAAGAGCGCGTGATGGATCGATGGGTATGTGTATACGTACCATGATGGTGAGCGGGGAGGCGTACATTGCCGAGCCGAATATGACGCAGAGGATGCCGTAGAACACCCAGAGCATGCAGTTGAGCAGCGTCGCTAGGTACGGGTCCTACTTGAACTCCTCCACGTCCTTGTTCTTGATGATCCGCCAGAACGTCGGCCTGCACATGTACAAGCAAAAAGCAAGCGCCCCCTCATCAGAATCAAACCCTAATTACCAACCACCTTCCATAGAGAGTAGACTAGACAAGCGGACGAGGGGGATGGCGGCGGCGACTTACACAGGGGAGAGGAAGAGGCCGAAGGAGATGACATTGCCGATGATGCCGACGACGTTGCGGGCCGCGTCCGGGGAAATCATCTTGCTCGCCGCGAGCGGGTGGGGAACTTGGGATTGGTTTGGATTGGACGGCGCACGCGGCGAAAGGGAGGGAGAGAGAGAGCAAAAGCAATTGAGATTTGGGAGTCGGTTGAGGTCGAGGGATTAGCTTATATAGATAGACGCGGCGGGGGCGCGGTGTTTATCCGGTCTCGTGTTAGATCCTATGATTTGGTTAGTTAGCCTACGAGAACAAGTCACAAGTTTTGAGTTTTACTATGCATCCAGTTCGTTGCTATCTCTATCTTTATCTACATGGATATTAACACGCACTATTCTTGAAAGTCAAGACACCGTTTTGCTTTAAAGAGCAAAAGAAATCCCAGATAATTACTAATGCACCGTTGAATACACAGATTCTTTTCCTGTTCGTACTGGAGTATAGTAAGGAAAAACTGCTTGACCGAATCAAGGTCAAGATAACTAGTGTGATTCCTACACTGGGAGAATCGTGGATATGTAGGGAATAGAGAAATTCCACCCGCCTAAGTAAAGTAAAGAACTGTTACAAATAAAGAGGAAACTAATAAGGATAAGTAAGAAACAAGAAAAAAGAAACCATATTTTATACCGGAATATTCGGTTTGATAACCTGCAACTAATTCCCCCTCTGGGTAATCTTTCACATTCGGCCAAAGAAGAAATTCGAAAAACTAGAAAGCCTATAGGCTGACGCCAAAGATTCCATTAAAAAAACCATACATATTTTGGCTGTGCTTCAACTATATCAACTGTACTTGAACTGTTAGATAATCATAGTCGATAATAACATCACAGCTCCCACCGCTATTGCAAAACCGTACATGAAACCTTAGCTTCATACGGCTCCTCTATGATCAGAAAAAAAAAGGATTGTTTCGGTATTGTCCCCCTGGGCGTAGATAGAATTAGGTAAGATAAAAATAGATTGGAAAGTCCTAAATTAGACCAATTCAATTCCAGTCTGTATCTAGAAGGAGAAAAAAGTGCTTCCGAATTGATCTCATCCTTTAGAATGAGAATTTCTCTTTGTTCAGTAATAACTTAATCTTGCAATAAAACACTCTTGCTTGGAAGGTATGGTAAAGGTAAACTGTTTCTATAAAAAAAAAAGATAGTGCTAAAGGAGTCATTCAGAAGTGAGTGAAGGGGCGCAGAAAAAAGCTCATTTCTTTCATTCAGGAATGGACACTGGACCAGAATGAAATGTGGGAATATCGGGATTGGCAGATTTGTTATATTGAAATAAGCCTCAACTCAACACGACTAGTGAATTCAAATTATAGTCACTTGCGGATTTATTCAAATTGTTGTAGTGTAGTATTGTGGTTTTTCAGTAAAGACCCCGACCTATAAATATTCACAGCCCGGCTCATACGGGCGGACAATATTCACCCAGAGCCCCGTTGCGACCGCAATGCTGTTCTTGAAGGACCTTACCTTAGAGCAAAAAAAGGGAATAGAAGTTAGGAAGACTACTGACGTAGGGCGGCGTCGGCTTGACCCTGTCTTCTCTCTTGGTCGGGTCGGAGGCTAAGTTTATCATTCAGTGGTGAGGTGTTCATAGAAAGCAAGGCCTCGCCCAACGAGTGGCGGATTTGGTTTGGATGGGGTCTCGCTTGGACGCCGGGGAGATCCATAGATCTGGATAGAGTCTTTCTCGCTCAGTAAAGAAGAGTACGCGCGCTACGGCTTACGCAGTGGATCTTCGGGCAACCAACCCGGCACATCCAATTCCGATCAACAACTTGGAGGTATGGCTGAGTGGCTTAAGGCATTGGTTTGCTAAATCGACATACAAGAAGATTGTATCATGGGTTCGAATCCCATTTCCTCCGGCACGGAAGTAGAACGGGCGGGCGAAATTACGTGAGAGAAAGAACCTCAGATTGATGGAGTCCGCCGTCGGACAGAATAGCACAGCTTAGTGACTAGGAGCGGAGCGCCCCTTTCTTGTTCTTGGTGGCGTCTATAGCGAAGAAGACCTTCCCGAACGAGGGCCGTCCAGTCCCTGGCCGGCTCTCGGTTCTTGAGCAAGCTCCTCCACTGCAGGTAGGATGCTCATAGATGAAGAAAAGAGACTTTAGGCAAGTGGTTCTGGTAGCTCAGCTGGTTAGAGCAAAACAAGCAACGGATTGAGCAACTAGCGTGAAAGCCGTTGCGCGTTAGCGCATCCGTTTTCTTGCTGGACTGCAAATCCTTTTTTTCTTGTTTCAGTGGGAAGAGCAAGGGGCATTGCCCTTGAAATCCTTCAGTGGTTCGAATCCACATCTGAGCGTCTTTTTTTCGGTATGCCTCTCCGCGAGCAAGGAGCGCCGCGAGGAGAGCGAGAGAACGAAGTGGGCTTTGGTGATGTCGGAATTTGCACCTATTTGTATCTATTTAGTGATCAGTCCGCTAGTTTCTTTGATTCCACTCGGTGTTCCTTTTCCATTTGCTTCCAATAGTTCGACCTATCCAGAAAAATTGTCGGCCTACGAATGTGGTTCCGATCCCTCCGGTGATGCCAGAAGTCGTTTCGATATACGATTTTATCCGGTTCCTATTTTATTTATTATCCCTGATCCGGAAGTCACCTTTTCTTTTCCTTGGGCAGTACCTCCTAACAAGATTGATCTGTTTGGATCTTGGTTCATGATGGCCTTTTTATTGATTTTGACGATTGGATCTCTCTATGAATGGAAAAGGGGTGCTTCGGATCGGGAGTAATCACTTTAGAAAGGGCAAAGGGGGGAAGGATATAGGAAAGAAGTATTTAATAAATGATCAACTTTTGCATTATAAGGATGGAACGTGTGTTTTCGAAGTTAATTGGCCAGTTCCTTTTAAAAGGAGACTGGGAGTGGGAGTTCGTCAGCGGCTGGTGGCCATACTTTCGGATAGCTATTATTGGATTTATTTTATTTTTTTGCCTCTTTGGTTTCTGGAAAAAGAGAAATCCAATCGGGAAGGGGCTCATGGCTTTTGGTGGCATCCTGGGTGTCTTTTTCCGTCTGGATGACGGCGCGGCTTTTTGCGATGGTGACAAGGAAGAAAGCGCGGGAGAAATCATCGAAATTCCCTCTAGCCCAGAGCCAGAGGGAGAGGGCACAAGCCCGCGCATGTTGGTGCACTTCGAAAGTCTGGGGCGACTCCTGGATATTCCCCCTTTACCGGAAACGCCACCCGCTGGTCCTTCCTTAGCTCCAGAACCAGAAGAAAGGGAGCAAGCCCCCTCTGTTGGGCTAAACCTCGATCCATCCCAGAGTAGCCGCCGGCTGGACGGCGGCGAACGGGGGGGGGGGGGGACTCCTCAAAACGATGTTTGCGTGTCGAGATGGAGGAATTCGACAGGCGGTGGAAAGTTGCGAGACAGTCTGCAGAGGCAAGCTTCGAAGGAAATAGGCGGGCAGCGCTACTGCAAGCGCTCGAGGCTTCTCCTTTTGAGACCGCGAAAGCAGAACTGGTTACCGGAATTGGGGGTAATAGCGCTTTTCGAATAGCATTAATAAACTCTCTCTTTGTCAGCCCCTTGACGGGGCAACGTGGAGCTCTCGAAAATACGATAGAGGCCATCTTGCAATGCCAAGGGAAGCCCACAAACTCCCTATCGTCTTTCCTAGATCTTAAATGTGATCTGGAGCACCCCGAAAGCAGAAAAGCTGCTCTAAGTCCATATTTAAAACGGTTCAGGCGGGTTTATAAGGAATAAAAACCTTCCGTCGATTTATCCACGCTTCCGTGACTTCTAGAGGAAAGCTAACTGCTTGCTGGCTGGGAGCTGTATGAGCGGTAACGTCCACGTACGGCTCCGTGAGAAGGTGGACGGAAATGGCCTTGTTGTACCTCACTCCCGTCTTCAATGGGGTCTGCTCTTTTTTTAGGAGAGTATGCCAATATGATCTTAATGAGGTGCGGGGCTTTGCATCTGACATTCGTTGGGCTTTCCTCTGCGGGAGCCCGCGTCCCGGCCTTTTTGTGCAATAAACCCCTCCGGCCGAAGACTAGTGATAGGTGGTCCCGCGGAGCTTTCGGAGAAGGGTAGCCTAGTGTGTAAGCACAGCAATGAACTGCGGCGAACCCTCAGACGACCCTTCTAAGATAAGGGGGGGAGATCCTCAGTAGTGGTGACCCTTTGACTCTTCCACTGACTTATATATGTACCGAATGCTCATACGGGAAAGTGAACTCCTGGGTCTGGAACCTGGGGGTTGCTCCGAGAAAAAAATCCTTTCTTTCTCGTCCACTCCAGGGGGTGCGGACACACCTGCGCGGATTACAGGTGACGGTTACAAGAATGGCGGGGAAGTGAAGAGTACCCGACGACATTCAGGGATGAATGTAGACCCATCGGGCGGGGATAATCATTCCGGTCCTGGGAGAGGTGGCGACACCAGTCTGAGCTGAGGGAAGCCAGCCAATTGAGTCACTGAAACGACCGCAGGAGGCGCACCCTAAGCCCAGCTTCTCGGAGCTGCTATTGCGAAATACGGCTTCCTTAATATCCAAATTTCAACAAGGGGGCTGGGCTGCTCGCCTTCATAGAAAGGCGACCGGGCCTAGATTAGATGTTCGCCTTTTTATAGAATAGAAAGAGAAGGTAACGGGGGGGTTTGGAGATTCTCGAAAGAATGCATGGCTTCCTCCTATTCCGCTTCAACAGAGAAGCCCTGAAAATCCTGCTGCTATGGCAGCAAGGGTTATCCATTTCATAGGCGAGGGTGGGGGAGAAGCAAGCCAAACCTCTGATCGACCCGGACACGTAAAAAATTCTCGGCGTCGATAGAAAGACGAGATTTAGTAAGTAATTCAGTGAGTGCTTTTATAAGAAGAGTGTCGGCTTGGAAGAAGAAAATGAAATACGAACAACCGCGCTGGTCGTAATAGATCGACTTGAATGCGTCTTCTTGCTCCAGCATTCAAGTTCCATTTCAAGGGAGGACGACGTACCATGATACTTTCTGTTTTGTCGAGCCCTGCTTTGGTCTCTGGTTTGATGGTTGTACGTGCTAAAAATCCGGTACATTCCGTTTTGTTTCCCATCCTAGTGTTTTGCGACACTTCTGGTTTACTTATTTTGTTAGGTCTCGACTTCTCCGCTATGATCTCCCCAGTAGTTCATATAGGAGCTATTGCCGTTTCATTCCTATTCGTGGTTATGATGTTCAATATTCAAATAGCGGAGATTCACGAAGAAGTATTGCGCTATTTACCAGTGAGTGGTATTATTGGACTGATCTTTTGGTGGGAAATGTTCTTCATTTTAGATAATGAAACCATTCCATTACTACCAACCCACAGAAATACGACCTCTCTGAGATATACGGTTTATGCCGGAAAGGTACGAAGTTGGACTAATTTGGAAACATTGGGCAATTTGCTTTATACCTACTATTCCGTCTGGTTTTTGGTTTCTAGTCTGATTTTATTAGTAGCTATGATTGGGGCTATAGTACTTACTATGCATAGGACTACAAAGGTGAAAAGACAGGATGTATTCCGACGAAATGCCTTGGATTCTAGAAGGACTATAATAAGTAGGAGGGGGATTACAATTCCAAATAGAAGGTGCTTCTCCTCCAAAGCGGGGGGATCGTCTGATAATTACAAACAAGACTTTAAAAAATATATTTTGGAGGAATCAGAATATAAGGATTTCCCTGGCTTAAGGGATCATATCGACAGACTTCTGGCAGTCCTGGAACCCCGGGAGATCCTATCCATGGTATACAGCTTTCCACGGGACTTTGATATGCTCTCTATCTTGTCACCCCAAGATATACGCAATATAATTGCTCACGCACAGGAGCAGTGGAAGCCACCCAAAAAGGGAGACGATTCTAGTATAATGGCTAAAGAGGAAGAGAACAGGAACAAGCCTCCGGTGGAAGGTTGTGAAGATCGTCGTATGAGTGCAGAGGAGAGTCAAAAATTGCTAGAAGCTTTTTCTTTCCTATGGGAAAAAAAAATAATTGGAACTATTGAGCGGTGTAGGTATCCATCTTAGCAAATAGAGATACCGAGGCCCACCAACCTACTACTTGTTGGTTTGGTGGGGAAAGAAGAGTGGGTATGAGGGCTTCTTTCACTTTTTTGTTTTAGGCTAGTTTACATCATTCCACATGATGATTTGGTTGATAGAGTTATATCGATATATCGAAATAAGTACCCCTTTTGTAATATACTTCCGCAGAGTGAATACGCGCTCAATGATGAACCTTCAAAAATGCGTTATGCCGCAATAGGTACTAGTATCATTATAGCAAGTTATTTGACTTCGAATGCAATAATTCCGCTAACAGCCTCTATAATACAATGATAAATAAATGATCAATTCTATTCCACGATGTATTCCTAGTTTGAAAAGAGATGAATGAAGGGCATGATCATTATAAAGTATACCCATTTTTATTTATCCCAGCTGGGTTCTTGTTGAATACCCATAGAGCTCGGATTCCGACGATACGAGCAAAAGCTATGAAAGCATTAGGAAAGGGACACCCGCCTCCATTTTGGATTCGGTCTGTTCCATCTTTTACCTTAGGAAAAATAAAGGGATTGGAGCCGCAAATCCTTGTTGAAGAGGATATCGAGCACAAGAGTGAAGAGTGAAGAGTAGAGGGCGCATTGGATGTGCGCTCCCTATGAACGATGTCCCACTAGAAATGGATCTTCGGAAAGAAGAGTGTTTCTCTTGATATTTCTATTCTATTCTATTTCTATAAGTGAATTATTGATCAAGATCAAATGGAGAAAATGTAGATGTGAAACTATGTTCTTTGAACACCTTCTTCCATGCTATTGAAGCTGGCAAACAGGGGAGTGAGTGAAGAGAGAAGCCATGCCTCTTTCGATGTGAGGCAAGCGATGAACGAGTAGATTCTGCCCTTAGACCAATTTTCTCTTTCGGTAGCTGACACCGAGGCTAGGAAACCTTATTCGAGACGATAGGAATATTCTCAGAAGTTCAGGAAATGTTTCTGGAAAGCCAGTTAGCAATATGAAAGTCAGCAACCTAACCCGAGAAATTTCATGTCTGATTCTGAGACGGTCTGGATACTCGTTGCTTCTATTTATCCATAGTATTTGAGCGATAGTATGATGGTGGGTAACGGTTGGTAGGAAATTTCGACATGAAGTAGGTCTTGGAGCTAGTGCTGCATACAAATGTGGTTTCAACTTTAGTCGTACAAGGTTCTGGTAGCCGTCAACCTATGAGAGATCCATTACTGAAAACTTCCAGATGCCCAAATTATGATAACAAAATCTACTCTTGAAAACATAACCAATGATCGCATTTGTAGAGTTGTACCAAGGCTTAAGGGGATAATATCTAGTGCTCCCCGCACTTTAGGTACTCCAAGTGCTCCCGTTGAAAAAACAAATTTGGAAAGTTTCAAAAAAATCTACGAAAAAGTGTAGTGTTCACAAGATATGTTTTTACTACCTTCAAAAATTTCAGCCACAAATTCAAAATGAACATTGAGAAACAAAAAAAGACAAATCTGCTATGAATAGTGTCATTAGTGTCACAAAAAGACAAAAGTAAAAAATGACACTATTCATAGCAGTAAAAAATGACACTATTCATAGCAGATTTGTCTTTTTTTGGTTCTCAATGTTAATATCGAATTTGGAGTTGAAATTTTGGAGGTTGTGGAATCATAACTTATGAACACACACACTTTTTCAGAGAATTTTTTGGAACATTTAATTTTGATTTTTTTGAAATGGTAGCACGTAGCACCTTATGAGGTGGGAGCACTAGATATGTTCTCAAGGCTTAAGCTCGAGCTATTGAGATCCTAGGTATTTCGCCCCTCTGTGTGCAGTAGAATGCCATCCACATTGTCTCTGTCATGATGATCCCATAAGCTGGAGAACACAAACTATCTCCTTGACTGATCTTGAAGAGGTGGATATTGAAGGCATAATAGGAGAGGTTCATGAGCTTGATTTATTTAAACGGATATTCAGATGTTGCAACAATGCTTACAAGAATTACTCTTAGGCAGTCGAAGGTGGTGGCGCCAATCAATGGTGCATGCAAGAAAATATAAAACATCGTCCTTGACCGGAAATTCAAAATGGTGCCCGGGCTCACATGCTCCCGATATTTTCGGGAGCACAAAAAAAATTAAAAACTTTTCAAAAAAATGCGAAAAAAATCATGCACGTACCTGACCATGGTCCGCACCATCGTGAAAATTTTCGCACCGAAATGTCACGGTATGCGCCCTGGGAAAAAATGACAAAATTCTGACAAGAAATTCAAATTTTCGGATCTCATACGCTGTCAGAAATTTGTCATTTTCTCCCAGGGCGCATACGATGACATTTCGGTGCGAAATTTTTCACGGCGATGCGGACCATGGTCAGGTACGTGCATGATTTTTTTCGCATTTTTTTGAAAAGTTTTTTATTTTTTACATTTTTTCGAAAATACCGGGAGCTGGTGAGCCCGGGAGCAGAAACGCCGCTCCTTTGACATTGGAGTATCATTCTGTGGAATGTAATGTTTATCTTACAGTACGTTTTGCAGGTACCGAGATGCAATATGAAATATTAATTATCCGAAGTTCGGTCGAAACAATAAACCAATAGCTTTCTTGTAAATCAGATTCCAGTTTTGCATTGCACATGTAACAGACCACTTCATAGGAATCTGAATCTGACTGTTTCAGCTGCTGCGATAACAGAAACTTAAACTGTTTCAGAAGGTAGTGTCCTGGAAAGTGTTAGAAAATAACAATGGCAAAACTCCGAAGTCAGCCTGAGCTCACATGCTCCTGTTTTTTTTCGAAAAAATAAAAAATAGTAAAACATTATAAACAATTCTGAATTTTCTTTGGAGTCATATGTATATAAGTTTTTCACATTCTTGCAAAGTTTCAGAATCAAATGAAATTTTATGTGTTCTGTGCAAAAAAGACAAAATCAGCATTTTCAAAAATGTGTTTTCAGATCTATTCTGACCACTCGGTTTGTGTTTTTTGTACAGAGCACAGGAAATGTCATTTCCTTTCGAAACTTTGCACTAATGTGAAACACACACACACACACACACACACACACACACACACATATATATATATATATATATATATATATATATATAGGTATATAGGTCTGCTATTCTAGAACCGGTTCTAGAATAGCTATTCTGGAACCACTTCTGAACTTCCCGCTTCACAACACTGAACTTCTTCATAACACTATGTAAACTTCTTCACGGAGCACCAGATGCACGGGTTACGAGAAATGAACTTCGATGTGACCGGCCGAACTTTCATAGATCGGCCGAACTTTGACAAACTACACAAGTGAACTATACAGATTAGATGAACTGAACTTCAGGCATCCCTCTCATCAGTGCTGAGAGAGGTGAACTGTCGGGGATGAGCAGGGTACGGCCGGGAGCTATCCTTGCAGCCATATTCGCGAGCTCCTGCTCCGGCAGTCGACGAGTCGCGTCCAGCACACCTGCTCAAATCGGAGCTCCACTAGGATTTTTTTTACTAAACTTCATCAGATGACTCAGTGAGCTTTTCTCTGAGAAACAATGAACTTCACAAGCAGAAAAAAAATTGCAAGGAACGGAGCTCCTGCTGGGCGGGCACGCGGGTGGAGCAGGGGAACTCCAGCGGAGCATGCGTGGAGCAAGTTTACCACGTCGGGAAGGGCCGCTATGGCTACCTGTGTGGAGTCGCGCGGAGCCCCAGCTACTGGCGCGCGTGGAGGGGTGCGGCGGCTCCGGCCTGTGACAGAACCCAGGAGGGGCCTTGAGCCCTGGCCACCGGTGCGGAATACACCCAGGGTGCAGAATAACTTATTTTACACCCACCATTTTTTTTACATAGTTACATCAATAAATTATGTTACATATGTAAATATTTTACGTCATGTTGACACATAATAGAAAAATTCGACATAAAAATGTAAAATATGAGTTAGAATGATGTAAAAGTCATAAAAATAACATAAATACGTGTATTTTTGTCGTATTTTTACAACGTCACATAAATAATACTTTTTTGTCATATATATATAACGCCACATTTTTTCAGATATTTTTATAATTTTTTACTAATTTTTAATTAAAAAAATAGGCACTAGTAGGAAAAGGCTTATAGTTGGATTACTTAGCTGTGGCGCACCACCATTTTTTTGCGTCACGAGTATATATGGCCGTGGCGCACCAGACATAGATACGCCACGTGTAGGCCATTACCTGTGGCACACCAAAGTAGCGGTGCGCCACGACTAAGTGCACACTGGGTCGACGGAGGGGCACCCTCCTTAGTCGTGGCGCACCCAACCGTTGTGCGCCACGGGTAAGAGTATAGCCGTGGCGCACATTATTCCAATGCGCCACCAAAAAATGGTCTCGGAGCCAAAAAATTTGACCCCACATAGCCGTGAATAGTGGTGCGCCACAGGTAAGTTTGCTACTTTGTGCTCCCATGCAAGCCCCCCCCCCCCCCGTGATCGCCTTTTCAGTTTTAGAAAAGCTAAAAAAAATGTAAAAAAAGTCAAAAATAAAATCCTTTAAGATGTAGTTATGTTATGGAACCTAGTTTTTAGGTAAAATAATAAACATGAATTTAGACATATTTTTGCAATAAAACATTATGCTCCGGTAAAACGGCGATAACTTTTGCACACGAACTCGGATTTCGACGTTTAATACCTTAAAAAAAACTAGACGAAAAGTTACATCCAAATCAAAAATCCTATGGCCTTTTGAGCTGTTTTCGTCTACAGAATCCCAAAATTCGAAAGGGAACACATAGTTTTTTGAGGTTTAAGATTTCTGGGTAGAAAATAATAAAGGGTCTAACTTACCCGTGGCGCATGGGAAGAGTGGTGCGCTACGGGTACTTTTGGTGCGCCACGGGTAACCTGAGGGGCATAATCCGCGTGCTCACCATCCGACGGCTCCTAGCGATTTAAAGAAACACACGATCCGTGTGCCTGTCCGTGCTTGTCTCTGATTGGTCGAGAGGGGGCAGACAATCCACCCCTATTCCTTCTCTCCTCTCTCCTCCTCTCTCCATATTCTCTCCCTCCTCTCTCCTTCCTCTCTCCTTCATTCTCCATCCCTTCTCCTCTCTCCTCCCTCCCGAGCTCCATGGTCCTCCTCCTTCCCGAGCTCCTCCAGCCGCCGCATCCTCATGCTGTTGTGCCCTTCCATGCTCGATCGCGCCCGGCGACGATGAGAAGGGCCATGCCGACAGACTCAAGCAGAGCCATGCCGACGAACTCGAGCCGAGCATGAACCCCCCCCAGAGACGTCGACCCCCAACGGCCACCGACCACGAGCTCGGCAGTGGTCGAGCATGAACTAGAGGCCGACACGGTCGCGAATCCCCTCGCTCCGGGCGACCTCCTCGATGACGGCGAGCTCCTCCACAATGACGAGCTCCTCCACGACTATGGCCTCCTCCACGACGCAAGCGATTCCATGGCGAGCACCTCCACGAGCACCCTCCACAACGGGCGGCGAGCTGGGAGATGCCGACGTGGGCGGTGGCCGGCCGGTTTTTTTTTTAAATTCGGAAATTCATAGTTGTGGCGCACCAAAACTAGGTGCGCCACGGGTATGTGCATATAGCCGTAGCGCACCAAAACTAGGTGCGCCACGGGTATGTGAACATACCAGTGGCGCACCTAGTTTTGGTGCGCCACGGCTATGTGCACATACCCATGGCGCACCAGGACCCCTGCGCCACGGCTATTGTGTTACCCGTGGCGCAGGGCTGCGCCACGGGTAAGCATTTTTGGTGTGCCACGGGTAAGCTTTTTTGTGCTAGTGCTCCATTCAGGCCCCTTGTCTTTATGTGAAGCAATCTGTTCTATAAAATGAGCATTACTATTTATGCTTCACATCGACCTTTTTGTTTCAGGTCTGCCCGCACTTTTGTTTTTACTATGCTGCATGCCATGGCCAGCATACTCTTGCTCGATGGCGCGCCATGCCCATTTTTTGTTCCATGCTATGCTGGTTGTCAATTCTTAGTTTTTCTGCCTTGTGCTTCTATTTACTAGATA
Organism: Puccinellia tenuiflora; assembly: GCA_012064385.1. Lineage (NCBI taxonomy): Eukaryota > Viridiplantae > Streptophyta > Magnoliopsida > Poales > Poaceae > Puccinellia > Puccinellia tenuiflora. The sequence goes on along the minus strand of QRDG01000325.1, from coordinate 548,801 downwards.
ACTTGGATCTGGCATAGCATCAACTAATGATATCCTCAATCAAGTTTATTTTTGCGTGAATTTTGTTATATGTGTATATTGTTTAAAATATGTACAAATCTGAATATGTCCATGATATCTTTTCTAAATGTTTAGAGAAACTGAATTTTATTCTAAAATGAAAAATCATATGTGAATAAAAGCCTCTAGCTGTTGACAGGACTGGGCGAGCGGTTCTACTGAAGGGAAGAGGGATTCCATTGAGGCGAAGCAGGTGCGGACAGATGAAGCTGCTCGGGTGCAGCTGAGTAGTGCATCATGGCAGTCGACAGGTAACCTCTGGGTACTTCTACCGTTACTATTAGAGGCATTCTACTTCTTCTCAGTTAATTTCAATGCACTTCCTACTGATAAGTAAGGATGATGAAGTCATGAAGACATATATATATCATTGCACTTTTGTTAACTCTTGGTTTGTTGATTAGGCTCATGCTTTTGGTCTGAATGTAAGGAAATCCTAAAATTGTCTTTTAGGTTCCCTTCCACTTCAGCATCATAGAATTATCAGATCATCCTACTATTCTATTCAATTTGAATTTCTCTTCAGAACATGCAATGTAAGTAGACAAACAAAAATATGTTCTGTTTTATAGGCAAATAAGAATAAGTTCATTTTCATGTATCCATACAATTAGTTTTGACTTTTTGTGAATGCCACAGGGGCAATAAATACTAGCAAAAGAAGTAATGAAAAGAAGAGTGGGGCTCCATTTTCATCTTTGTGTGTTTAATCCATGGAACATTTGCATGACATCACATCTGCGCAAAGAGTTACATATGCCTACTGACTTGATGCTAAATAATGGTCTCTTTGGCAAGGTAAATGCTCTTTATTATTTATACCGGACTATCCCCTGAAGTTTTGAGCAACTGTGATATCCTCTTGGTGATATCGCTAATTTTAGCCAAAGGGCAAAAGGACTTCCAAAGTTCTAGTAGCATATTATTGTGTCTGAATGAATATTTTTTCTTGTACACTGCTTCTGTTTATTAAGAAGAAAAGGACATGACAAGAATATATGTCGTTAGGAGCCGCTCAAATATGTATGCTTTGCTTCACCTTTTGTTTCCAAGTTAGGTGCATGCAGATTTCTCGATCAAATGGGCATAAGCATACATCGTAAAAAAAGAGTAGCATAAATTAACTTGAACATGTAATCACAATTTTTTTTCAAGTTATAGGGACTGAAAAGATTGGCAAATATGTTGTGATTCCAGGATCACTACCCTGTACCAGATATGGACTTTCCTTTGCTTTGGTTTGTCATTTCCCATTTCCTTTTTTTTACCTTAAAAAAAAGACGACACTTGTAACAAGAAAAACCACTTACACCGATGTCAGTTTTTACTTCACTCTTCCCTAGCAGAAATTTACAATTTAAGTGTGAAAGATGTAGTTTTTCAGAATGGAAACCACTCCTGAGTGCAACACAATGGACAATTTCAATATGTTCTAGCATAGGATGGGTTCAGATGCTTAATATAAAAGCAGAAGATGACACCAATTAGCCTGTCTTTCTTTGGACAAAGAAACCTATAATGCAGACAAATAGATTTGGTACTTTTTTTTACATGAGTTTTGGTACTTTCCTATTAGGCAACTAGCAAGGTACATATGTTTGAGGTTTTGCTACTAGCCTGGTACTCTGTTTACAATCTGATTGTGAGTTTCTGAAAAATAGATGGTTGTTGTATCCTCTCAAACAATATATTTCATTTTGAGTACATTTTTTATCAAATTCTCGGCTGGTTTGTACTAAGTATACTGTAATTGGTTGTTTTAAAATTGTGCTCTTACAACCTAGGTATTGCTGGACATTTGACCACATGAAAAAAGACATTCATCTGCAGTGCATGCATACTCTTGGCACTAATCAAGTAATCTCATAGCTTTTTGTTGAAAATTGATGTTAACGGAACTTTAATGGAACAAGTGATAATCTTGTGTGCATGTACTTGCATGCGTGTGTGCATATTTGATGATTAAACCAATGAAATAGCTCTTGGACCCTTGACATTCATGTTCTTTGCTAATGGCCATATTTGATAATCTCATGCTCTTGAACAAATATATTTTCAGGCAATTTCTTGTGGAATTATGGGTGCACCAGTGCTCGGAAGGAATGAGCATTCCATGACAGATTCAAAAAGCACGTTCATTGTGCGGCGGACAGCGAGCGACCGACACAATGAAGGAAGATTGTCTTCGAAGTTGGTGTGTGGGGGTGCACTGTTCGCTTCTACCATTAGGAAATATGTGCATTTGATGCTTAATTTTAGACAAGATTGGCTTTGATTTTGGTAAGATATATTACACTTTCAGAAATATGTAAATAGACCTTGTATGTATGCGCAGTTACTTGTTGTACTGAATTTGTAAAGTTTAGGCTCGATCTGCTTGTGATCAGTGGTTCAAACCTCCCCTCTGCCCATTCAGATAGTAGTGGTGAATATTGCGTTGAGGTTGCTGGTTACATGTGTAAGACTGGCTATCATGTTACATGTAGAATAAGACATAATTTGGTCGTCCCATACTTGTGGTAAGAATTGGCATGTGGAAATTACAATTAGGTTGTGCATCAGTTTGGTGGAATTCCATGCTTAGTATCTTATCATGCATCCTGTGTTGGGCAAATATAGTGAACATTAATTTTGCCTTTGTTTTCTTTCCCTGTTGTCTATACCCACTGTTTTTGAAGAACTTGCTAACTATGACGTGCAAATTAAAAAGAAATATTATACTAGACTCGTGTGTCGGTTCATAGGTCGGTTTGCTGGACCTGTGCTGCCTACCCGTCTGCCGCTCCAGTTGAACTCTGACCAGTTGATCGAATGCAGGTCGGTTTCAAACAGTAGATATCATGAGGTTAGATGTTCACGGCAGCACCACCACCAGTGGCGGATCCAGGATTGGAAGATGCCCCGGGCCAAGAACTTGACGCAAAAAAACTACTAAAAAACTCTTGTAATAGCACCCGAAAAAATGGTACAATTGAACATATATTTTTTCATCTTTAAAAAATTGTAGCACTAGGATAAAATATCTTCATCTTTTTCTTCGGTTTTTGCATCTGTATCTGTTGAATGGTTCGGTTTTGAGTTAGTTGGACAAAAGAATTCTTCATCTTTTGTTGCTAAAACATGAAATCGATTACAATTTACAAGCAAATGTTAATCAACCATTTCATGCCATAGCCAAGGTAAATCTACCGATTTCAAGAAAATACCTATGCAGAGGGGATCGGCATCAACTTTAAATCAAGTCCTAGCAATAGAGAAGTGAGGAGCAGGCTGACACTTTTGTGTCGCTGGTCGAGCTGCAACAATGAGAGGAGGTGAGGAGGGCGAGCAAAATCACCAAGGCCAAGAGACCGCAGTTAGCAGGGGAGAGGAGGCTGCGGCCGGGCGGCGGTGGGACAGCGGGAGGGCAGGGGCACAGTCGAGACGGGGTCAGGGGTGCGGGTGGGGCTCGTCCCAATCCCTGGCTTGGCACTCGCCGGCCTGCCGGCGTGGGCGCGTGGCTGTTCTGACGCAGCGAGCAAGGCAGCAGGCACCATGGGAGTGGTCTTAGGAGTGGGGGAATCGACGAGTGGAGGCCGACGAACGGGATTACGGGACGAGCGAGTTGGGCCAGATCTGCGGCCCGGGCCAAAGTTTTTTTCTTATACATGGTAGGCCGGCTATTTTCCTACGCCCCGGGCCATGGCCCTTGTTGCCCTGGGTCTAGATCCGCCCCACCACCCACCAGCCCATCACTACATCCACCTCCTTGACTAGGATCCCTATCTCCTCTTCCACGACGACGCACTCGCAGGTGACGTGCTAGATCCTGGAGGACTAGACGGCACCGGAGCTGCGACGGCGGTCAGCCTAAGGTCTTATTATTGGAGGTATCCTGACATAGCACAGCTCAATGAAAGAAGTGAATTAGCGCCAGCAGTGGGCCTCGTATTTAGATGGAATGACTTGGATAGAGCAGCCAAGCCAACTCTATTTTTTTTCTCAGTTCCCTTATCCTTAGCGCAAAAGTCGAAAGAAAATGAAGGAGAGTTTGTATTTCTTTGGTTTAGTTAACGGCAGAAATGGATGTGGCGGCACTGGATCGCGCCCGAGTCCTCGATGTCAAACGGGCCGCCTAAGATGTCGTAGAAGATGGGCGCGACGAGCAGCCCACGACGCCCTGGCTCGGTCACGGCGAGGAGTCGGCCCTTGGCCATGGCGCGCTTGCCCAGCCCCCTCGAGGACTCAATCCCTGGCTATGCTGTCTTAGCTGCAACGCGCTGGACTCCTTGGGCGTGCGCCCAGGAAAGCCAACGGAGGAGGGCGACGAGCTCGCGCTCCACGATGTTGTGGCCACCGGCTTCATCGTCCAATTGTTTCTCCTCCCGTCGGTGCTTCAGAGGGTGGTGATGCCGTGGGCGGCGCGGCTCCTCTCCGTGGTCTGCGTGTCCGTGGCAGCCAAGATGGGGAGTACGGTATGGCGCCGACGGTGCTTGACGCCGGCGGCGGCTCCGAGTTCTGAACCTCCTCCTTCCAACCGACGGGAGCTGCTCCGCCTACACACGCTCGGTTGGCGTATCGTCACTCTCTTCGACTACCTCCCCTACTTTATCCAAGCCGGTTTTCTCGCACACGATGCAGATTGTAAGTAGTTCACACCTGAAAGGATTCTATGCATGGTCATAGGCGTGCTTCTCAACAATATTTAAATTCTGGATTATTTTCTAGATAAGCATTGAAAACCATAGATTTTGATGTGATGAACAATAATTAATTGATTTGGATTCAGTATAATTCCTTAGGTGGCTAGCTGAGATACATCCTACCTTGCAAAAATTAATGTTTTAGTGGCTCAATTAACTCATTATTTAGGTGCATATAATTGAATGCATTTTGCTACTACTGAATGAACATTTTAGGTCTATCCTAAGTTGCCTAACAACAAATGATAAGTATTAGTTGTGGAGGCAGCGATACATAAAACCAGAGCTGAGATATTGAGAGTATAGGAATTGAAATGACAACCGTCATGGCGAAGGTTCTCGAGCTCAAGAACGCGGTGGCCGGTGGCGGCGGCCGGTGGCGACGGGCAGGACGCGGCGGCCGGTGGCGGTTATCTTTATTAGACATGGAGGCACTGCAGTATGGTATGAACAAACCAAATATCCATTACTAACAGACCTGAATAATAATGTCTTAAACCACAACTTGAAAATAAATGGCTCAAACCCGCGCGCGCGCGTGTGTGTGTGTGTGTGTGGGGGGGGGGGGGGGGGGGGCAATCGCCCCCATCCCTCCATGATAAGATGTAAAAATAATGTAACATAATTTTTTAAAACATGAATATGCAAGTTTCAATTGTCTAAAGTAGTTAAAATTAATCAACAATTTTTGTGTGTATTTAACCAATAAATATCATCTAGGTTCACCCTAGACAACAACTTCAAGTGATTTACAATACAAATTAATCATATACTCCCTCCGTTCCACAATATAAGATGTTTTAGGTGTTTCACATCTTGTCTAGATTCGGACTAAAATGAATGGAAAGAGAGTGGACATATACACTAAAACATGTCTAGATACATGTGGTCCAAATGTGAATGTGGAAAAAGGCTAAAACATTTATATTGTGGAACCGAGGGAGTATCATTTAGTTAGAATGAACTCACCTTCTAAAAACAGGAATTCATTCTCAATGAGTTGATTGATTTTTCGCACTTCAAACATGCTCTACCTAAAGTAAAGACATCTGTATGAGCATAGTAAAGTAGAAAAAAATGCAAACATCAGATTAATTTATGATAAAACTGTTCTTTGCTTCATAGATATAATACAACCACCAGTTCGACATCTTGTCCTAACTTTTGATGCAACAAAGGTAACCTTTTTTCAATTTCTTTGTTTGATGTTATTTGTTAAATGCACGACAAGTTAAAAAAAAACCTACAAAAATATTCTAGACAAGAGAAGTTCTGAAGCAATTCTGAAAATAACTCACTTAAGCGATGGTCAAAATCGGTGATAATACAGTCTATAGCAACATGGAGGGCGTCTTTCTTGATTTGTCCCTCGGAACTTTGAATTATGATGTCATTTTCTATGTAAATTGACACCTTTCGAGAGAGATATCAGCCATCAATTTTCCAATTGAGGAAAATGTCATCATATTGTTAACAAAAGACATTGACTGAACTAATAGAATTAAAAATTTAGATCAATAAAATATACAAATCCAAAGTATCATGAAACATAATCCATCACATAGCTAAAGTTAATTTTGTCCGTTAAATACGAGCCTGGACGTCTCCTCTCTCCCGCTACAGTAGAGAGAGGCGATTTTTCACCCCCGCCCGCAGATCCACCACCTCGCCGTCGATCCGCCGGATCCCTCGTCCTCCATCGGCCACTCCGGCGGTGGGAGGGCGGGGGATCCCCGCTTCACGGGTGTATATAGAGTAGGGTTTGTGAGCTCTTCAACCGGCGGCGCCATGGAGGAGGTTGGGTCGCCGGCGGTGCTTTTGGTGCAGGTACGCGCTTCCTTCGATGACGGAGATCGTTGGAGTTCCGCGTTGGTGTGCCTGCCCCCTCCGCTCCTTCGGATCCCCAAATCTGTTGGGAGCGCCATCCCCCTCCCGGATCCCGCGTGGCGGCAGATCTGGGTTGACGACTTTGAAGCCGGTGATGTTGAAGGAAGATGAAGATGCAGCTGGAGTTGCGCGGAGGCTCCACGGAGTTCGAGGTCGTCCGGCGACTTCCCGTCCGCTAGGGGATGTCTTCTGATCCAAGGCTTGAAGGAAGACGAGGCGGCGGCGTGCCACCGGTACGTCCTGCTCCATGCCGGCGTCTTTGAGTTGCAGAAGGACTGGAGTGTAATTTTTATCTTTGTTGGGCACCTTTCTGTAATGTTCTCCCTTTAATATTACCATGGTTTCCTCGCAAAAAAAAAGTTAATTTTGTCCACCCCAATAAGCTAGCCAAAATACTCACAAGTCTTACATAAATAACCCCGTCTAGAACATTGTTTAGAGTTGAATTTTGTTAAATTAAGAATTAAATATTAAAAAAAGTTGATTTATGATTTGACTAGACCTAGTCTATTCCAAAACTATGAAGAATGCACGGCACGACAGAAAAAAAAGCATGTTTCTTTTTTTGTGTCTTCTTTGATAAATATATCTCAGATTAGTGTTCTCTTTCTATGACTGCTCTGTCCTTGTATCTGGTACATCATTCAGTCTTTTTAGACTTGGACAACTAAGGGCGTGTTCGGAAACGGTCCAACTTCTTCAAATCCTCAGATCCGGCTCCGTGAGCCCAGTTCCAGCATCTGGGTCGGAGCACCAAACGTTCGGTGCAGCTCCATGATTTTAGAATGGGCTGGGAGCCCATTAGACTGTTTTCGGCCCGGTTTGGTAGGAGCAATTCACCAACAGGAGCAAGTCCTAGTCGTCTTCCCCATCCCAATCATGCCCAATTCCTCCCCTGGCGCTGTCCACAGCTAGGAACAGGTCGATTCCCCTCACCCTCCTGGGAACGACCTCGCCCAGGAACGCATCGCGGCCTCCCGGAGCAGCACACGCGGAGGCGGCGCCAGGAGGAGCAAGAGATCGCAAGCCGGACCGTTTCCGAACACGCAACTCCATGATTTTCTCCTCTGACGCCGTCCAACCGCCCAGATCAATTCCCGATTCCCCTCACCTTGGCGCCGAACAACGGGTGGAGGGAGCGCTAGGAGGACGACGGCGACCTCGGGGGAGGTCCGGAGTGCTAGGAGGACGACGACCTCGGGAAGGGACGACGCCTACAGGAGGTTGTGCTCGGGTGGGGTACCACAAGGAGGAAGACGGCGAGCTCGGGGTACCGCGCGAGGATGAAGACGGCTCGGCCGGCGGCGGGGCAGACAACTCCTGCGGCGGCCGGAGTCGGGAGGGGGGGGGGGGGGGGGGGGGGGGGGCGGCGGGTGTGGAGGCCTTCCGGCGGCTAGGTCACGGGGCTGCTCGATTCGTTTTGGAGAGATACCCATGGCCTCGCTCGGGGCAGTGGAAAAGACCGAACAGTTTTCTTTTGACTTGGCGGTGGCAATCTCCGTAATTACATGCTGCTCCGCGGTGGGCTGCTCCGCGGATCGACAGAATCGGTGCTCCACAGTTTACACAGGAAAATCGGTCCGCTCCGCGGATCTGGCTCCGTGGATTTGGGATGTTCGGTGCTGCTCCGGGCCGGAGCACCAAGAAGCTGGAGCGCGGAGGAGATCCGAACACGCCCTAATTAGCACTAGTAGGCCTTGACGCGGCGGCACGCCGCGCCCGTGGTATCGAACATCTAAATTGTTAAATATTACATATATCGGGATCAACTGTATTGCATAGTTTTAAGAAATATATTAAAAATTACATTATGAATTTATTTAATATTTTTCTTTAGCAGAGATTCCTTTTCTAAATATTATCTCTATGGAACGAACCAACTGTTAGTGAACTCAGAAAATCATATAAAATAATGAACCGAGACAACATGTTCCCGGACACGCCATCGAACTCCAGAACTGACATCCCAACACGACTACGACGTCGAAGGAGAAAACCAGAACTGTCAGCCTTTAACCACAGACCCAGCACAAGATACACCATCTTCCATCTGTCACTTGTGCACACAACCGTCTGCGCGTACTCCCGGATGACACATCCTCCCTGCTCCACCATAACGTCGGTGACAACGTCGTAGCAACGGGGATAGAGCAGAAGGAAAGACACACCTGATGGGGTCGTCGCCGCCGCCTCGCCGACACCATCCATAAACCCGAAAGCCGCCAATCTAAGGGATTGGCAAACACACGATGCCATAAACTCCGAGACGCTACCATGAAGGACACCGTCGGTGTGAGAGTGGAGTTGAGGCAGATTTATTCGTCCGGATGCCGCTCCCACCACCCCAATGGCGCTCCACGATCTACAAATCCAAACCCTAACTACAGAGCGAAGGAACCGGATCCCCCCTCCCTACCGTCGCCGGAGCAGCAGACGGAGGGAGAGAGGACCAGCATGGCCGATGGAGATCAGGCGGAAATTAAGATCGATTTTCCCCTCCCTGTCAGCGTGGAGAGGAAAACAATAGGTTTTCAATCGCTATCTAACAAGACACTAAATACAGTATGTAGGCCCTTCTGGGCCTTATCCGTTCAAAAAAAAAATACTGTGTACAGATCACTTACTAAATTACAGAGTACATACCATCTACTAAACTGTAGAGGGTTATTTATTCTATTCCTATTGTCTACTGAAGAGCTATATATATAACCTTCTATGCAGTACCTTACTTTTACACTATACTATACAATACCACGTTCAAACATACCGAGTATTTTGCAGCATATCTTGCAAATCTAGTTGTTCACTTGAAGTTTCTTTAGTTGTTTCTTGGCGCGTCATCTTTCTGGCTGTCACTGATCTTTCACTATTTGGCTGTCGCTCGTATTGCATCCGCATGCACCATGATATCCTTGTTGCTGCTCTCCCCAAAGCATTGCAGTGACAAGATTTTGTTGGGTTTCAAGTTCCCTTCGATGTGCAGTCACATCAGTAGACATAATCTATAATTGCAGTGGTAAGATTTTGCTCGGTGATATCACCGAGGAACGAATCTAAAAAAAGAGGCCGTGCAGGTTCTGTGAGCATAAAAAAACTAAATGTCCATGCTTAGACTAATCTGATATTAGACACTAATAAAGCGTAAAAAACGGCAGAGTATTGCCTCATCACAGAATTGTGTTTTTTCACACCATGATTCCTCGTTGCTCAAGATATATGAGCATGTTCGAGCAGAGCAAGATACCATGTATGCGTATTATTACTCTTATATATTATATTACACATCCATTTGTAGATTTCCAATGTTGAAGAACACTTAGGAACATGCCTTGAAGCAACGATGGTGGCAACTAAGAGGCAAGCAAGTATATATTCAGATGCAGGAAAAAGTATCATTTCGATGCTCTCGGAGTATATCAGATGAATCGGGTACTAACCGCCATCCACTGGCATCTGATGGCAACATCTCTTACTGTTTTCTCTGGCAACATATCTTCTTTCTTGATATACTTCATGATTCCCGGTACATTTGCGTACCTGACAAATTCATCATCAGTGCACACACCAGCAGCACTGCTTCTACGATGTAATACAGAGAAGCACTAAAGAAGACCACACATTATCTGTAGTATGTAACCAGTTAAGCTAATCTAATAAATAAATAAACTTTTCATATGTGTAGAATAAGAAAAGCAAATTCACATATCTAACTGTATGGAAGATCTTTTTTTGGAATAGATACGCCAATGTCCCCACAAGAATTCAAAAGAGTTTGGGTAGAAAAGGAAACTAACAGAAAATATTCAACCATCAATCATTTATTTTGAATTAAAACCCAACCAGTATGCTTATATATTTACGCAGCATCTAGTGAACTTTGATATAACACTGACAATGAATGCCTAATTGAAGCTCAACACTGTACTAAAAGGTGTGTAGTCCCTGCACTCCCCCGCGACAGCGGCCTCCTCTCTGGCGGTAGCATGAATTGAGAAAATAGTGATCTAACCATGACACTTACACACAGATTAAAAAGAGTGGATACCAAAATCCTTATCCTTATTCCCCGTGGAAGAATTGTTATGCATTGTATTAGTTCACAGGGTCAGATTAAATTGCTCCTCACTATATAGATGGTAGTTTGAGGAAAATGGGAACTGGCATACCCTAAAAAAAGGGGTACTGACATGAGCACAATAAAACTGTATGATCACCTCCAGGAAAAAGAAAAAAAGGAGTAATTACTGCTATTTTGGAACGCCAGTTATTGTAGGTAGTGTAGGATACACTAAGAATAAACATACCTACTCACTGGTATTTAGCCTGTCTAACAATTTCATCAGCCTGAAACCACAATGAAATAGTGAATCAACTGTTTATAAAAGCATATCCCCATAAGATTTCTCTGCCAACCAAATTGGTGTACTTTATAATATAAAAAAAATCAGCGGAAGCATGTTCTGCAGTTGTGGAGGTTAGCAATGGACGTAGAGTATCAGGAGTACCTTTGAAACACCCTGTTCTTTAAATTAGAATGAAATATCGCTTGAGACATGCAGCTGTGCAGCCCTGGGTGTAGAACACCACCAATACCTTTGCAATATCTAGTATGAAAACCCTTCCAATCTTCGCATTCTTCAAAAGCCAAATAGAAAAGTATTATCGAAATTACAACAATTCATAAACCAGAAAACTGATGCAAGAATCGTATATTGACATAACCTGATCTTTTTTAAGGTCCTGATATAATGACAACATATCGTTCCATTAGATGCAAAGTTGCATGCCAAGTACAGAGTGGAACATCACTAATACCTTGCAACACCTAGAAGACAAATGCTTGCACTTTCCACGCTCAGGAAAAACTGACTTGTGAAGTCTCAAAAAAATAAAGGAAAACAAATAGACAAGTGTCACGTCGACTCCATGGACTCATGGATCATATTGGAGAGAATTGACCTGCGGCTTTCAAAGGTAACCATCAAGAGCCCGAATTCGAATTAGCTCATTCCAAAAACCTTGACGCCAAATTAACCTGCAAAACAATAGAACAAATATTAGTATTTGGGATTTTGTTGGCGCAGTACATAAACAGAAAATTCAGAAATGGATGTCAGACAAACAAAACTTTAATCCATAGAAGAAGGGAACAGAAGTATGTGAGTTAATCAGCAGTAAGAAGAAGACCCAAATGGACTGCATCTTATGCAGATGAGGTAATCAGCTGAATAAATTACTTTAGCCCACACGGACCAAATGAGAAATCTGAACAATACACTGATTTGGTTCTTATAGGAATAACAACAAACACTTGTTAGGCACAAAAATCACAAGCAAAGCATCTAATAATTTTTACACCTTTTGTGACATTCATTCAGGACCAACTATGATGCCCTCAATCTAATTATTTCAAATATTTCGGAAGAAGGAGATGGACCCGCAGGGCTGCTGGTGAGCGTCTACTGTGTAGGCAGTGGTGGAGGTGGCATCGTGAGCTTTGGCTCGAGCTCCGACGGTCGGAGCTCTGGCCGTGGGCCGACCGCCTTCGGCCACGACGGCGTCTTCATGCTCTCCCGCATGATCGGACGCCATGTCGCTGGTTCTCTTTTCTAGATTCATTCCTCGGTGATATTCCCGTGTTGCTGCTGTCCCCAAAGCATTACAGTGGTAAGACTTTGCTGAGTTTCAAGTACCAGAGAAGGCAGGCGAGACGAAGAAGGCCCGTAAGACAACCCCTGCTCAAACCTAGTAGCACAAGAAGGCAGCCGAAACGAAACGAAGACGGCGTGGAAGATGAACCAACACATACCTTCCCTGCAGCCGCTTGCCAAGACGAATACTGCGACGGCGATTAGAGGAAGGTGGCCATGAAAACGGCGGAGCAGAAGTCGAACCTGCATGGCCAAACAAGAAAACAAAAAGAACAGTAAATAACGAAGTAAACAAAAAACGAGAGAAAGAAGGAACGCAGCAATGAGTAGCTTCCCCAACATCCAGCAGATCCGCCGGCCGTTTGCCGAGACGAACACTACGACGATGAAGGCTGAAGAAAGATCAGACGCATCGCGGAAGGAACCAAACTCAGGAAGAACCGAAGGAGGCTCCATAATAGGCACAAAAAAAAGCAAACAAGATCACGGCAAGGAGGAGACGCAGCAAGGGAAGCAAGCAAGAGAGACGGAATTGAAATAAGAAACAAATACTCTACCGGGAGGGAAGGAAAGGAGGAAAGAGTGACAACACACCAGGGAGCAAATAACAACATAAATTGTGCCATCAACGTGGAGAGGAAGGTAACCACCAGTGAAGGAAACAACGTGGACAGGAAGAATACCAAATAAAATAATTGAAAAAAAAAGAGAACAAGCGGAGGAGAAAAAAAGAGAAGAAGAAAAAGGGCAACCGGCCAGGCCAGACCTGAAGGAAAGGGGCAACCGGCTAGACCTACAGCCCATCGGTAGAGCGAGAGAGCGAACAAGAAAAACGAAAGGAAGAAGCAACAAGCAGGAGGAGAAGCAACCGGGTAGCAAAGAAGCGAAGCAAGATAGAACGAGAGCGGACGAAGACAAAACGGACAAGCAAGTGCAAACCCACCAGTAGAAAGAAGACACAATAGCAACAACGGCACAACGTGTCAGTCAATGACAGGCCAGAGGAGGCTCGAGAGCTGAGAGCGCAGCGATTCTTCAAACTTTATTATAGTAGAGTATTCGGAGATACCATAATGTTTCCCATTATATTCTTTTCTCGATCATTTGGCTAAGATCAATTGTAGTACCTTCTCTGTTAAGAAAAGTCACTTCGTCTGTAAGCTCGCTAGATTGCAGTACCATCACCTTTAAAAAAATGGTAGCTTATGTACTTAAGTGAAGAGCAATCCATTACCAGGACCGATCGTGCGTACATATATGAAAACTCGGGTTCTACAAATCTCGGGTTCTACAGATCGGTCTGCAAAGATTGCAGGGCAAACGCATACATTACTGCCATTAGCAAAACTAAAATAACGCATACATTAGTGCAGTTCTGGCTTACTAGAGTACAGTCAGCCAAAGGAAAAAAAACAGTTATGAATCACCTGACCCAACGAATTCTCTAACTGTTTGATGAATCAACAACCTGAAACAGTTTCGAGGCAGCATCAGTAACTAAAACCTGAAGTTGAAGAGCACGAGCAGCAGGGAACCGGTTACTGAAATGAAGCATAGAAACGTCACGTTCAGATAGCAATTCCACCAAATATAATGCCGAAAATTTACAGGGCAAAGAATCAATCAGTCGGCTGAAATCCAAGCAATTTTGAAAACGTTTTCAGCAGATAAACCGTTTGCTGAATTCAGAGAAAGGGACGTTTGTGTTTAAAGATCAGATAGCAACTTTCCACTCATGATGATAACATTGGAGACTACATCACAGCCGTCATCGCACATATGAGCTTGATGCAGAGGCTGGGGTATCCCCTTTTTCGAAAAAAAGCACAGATGAGTTAATTTTCCCACCACAGGGAACACATCTCTTAACACGTCAAGATCTCTAATCGGGCAATACCGACACAGCGCGCATGCGTCATACACTTGCTATAGGCGGTGGCTCATTAAAGCTTTGATTTGAGGATGAAAATTCCGAGATCGACCTATGGATGGACTCGTCATCAACGACAGACGTGCGGCGATTTCATCTTGAAAACTTAGCCTAAGAGTTATGCATTTTTCGTTTGTTTCAGTGTTTTGATATAGGGTTAGTTATTTTCTGATGGTGTTACTGGATTTGACATGATAACTAATATGATTGTGTACATCAATCGTTATAGAAACCAGAGGTTATCCTCCTTTTCAAGAAAAATCATTAAAAATATGATCTCTTTTCACATTCATATATAGTATGGAATTTTCTTTTCCCTATAGGTGGTTAAGAATCTGGTTACACATTTGTCACTGAAACAACTTGTTAACTAAGTATGGGATTTTTAAACTGTAGACTTCGGTGTGTCTCAGAAGTCACCCATCCCCACCATCACCATGGAGTCACAGGTACTAATCACACACTGCACCACCATTTGGCAGCCATGATTCACCTTGCTCGGAATATCTCTCCAAATGTACCTTTGTCGCCATAGAGAATCTCAAAGTTGTTCCATCATGGCAAAAGTCAGTTGAGCTACATGTTTTGTTTGCAAGCCACCACATTTGGGTAATGAATTCTAGGGGCCACTGCTATTGTGCCAAACATGTACGCCACATAAGGAAGTGCCACACAAGACTCAAACAGGAAGAAAAAGTGTGGGTGTGATGACGGAATTGATGAGAGTGTTTCTCCCTCAACTACGCCAACAACCACTTTTGATACCCTGAAAGGAAAATAATATATGGGATAGGTTGAGCCTCCAAGTGCAGAGTATGTAGAAGTGGAAGTTTTTTCCCCACGAGGGTGACTCGAGGGTTTAATATCGAACTCTCGGGGAATCAGTACTGGGGATCTTATCTCCTTGTCCTTCTCTAGATTTCCTGCAAATAAAGTAGATTGCTTTGTGCTCTCAACCTCACCAAGTGGTTGTCAAGCACAAGGTGTGAGAATGATATTAAGATAATAATGAATGCAAAACAGTAAATAAATATGCAATGGTGGTAAGTAGTAATGCAAGGATGATAGTAATGATGATAGATAATATTTTTGGGGTTTTTAGATGTGTATGCAATGAATAAAACTGTTTTTGTATTTTCTGATTTTAAAATGGCTGAATGTAGAAAATGCTTAAAAGTGGTTGGAAAGTTGTTTCTTATGATTAAAAATGGACCGGAGTTCATGGTTTCACACATGCACCCTCTCTTTAATATAGTGTGGCAAATAAGTAGACATAAGATTAACATACGAGATTGCAAACAAGTTTAATGACATGTTACTAATTATATGGGCATCACGTCCTAACATAGAGACCTTTTGATTATTAGTCTCACTTATACTCCACAAAGATGCGAACTAAATCATACACCTCAGTAGTTAAGATGACTCAGAGTATAGCTTTAAGATTAATGACATGAAGTGAAAATAAGAACATGCTGGATCTAGTCATAGGTAGAGGCTTGTCACTCCTCAACCTTGCAACATGGTATTTTGGTTTATCCCTAGTGAGGCAACAAAGTAAGGTAAACACCCAATGGATCGTGATATTAAGTTGTCAGCTTATCATATCACCACCCCCGTTACTCCAACTAATGCACACGTTCCCCCTCACACGCTCTCATAAACATGCTTGATCAAAACAAGGATACAAGAACGGGGTACATAATATGCATCTACTTTCATAACTGAAATAAACGTTGCAATCTCAACATATATTAACTCATAAAAAGATCCACCACAAAGGTAATACAACGATGACCGTAATCATGTTCAGCAGCTCATACGGTGCTAATTAGTGAAGCTCAAGAGAGAGAGAGATACATATGCTACTGCCACAAACCCATAGTCCAGAGGTGGACTACTCCCTCTTCATCATGGAGACGGTGGAGATGTCGATGGAGAAGAAGGAGACCTCTCCGGCAGCGCTCTGCCAGAGTTCCCCCCCCTCCAATCTACAGCCTGCTGGTCTCTGTTTCTTGTTTCTCTCGTGTGACGGCTCTCCCTTCAAAGAACGTCGGGGGGCTCTTTATATAGGCGTTTTTAGGTCACAATGATGCTTCAGGGCGAAGGATTGATGCAAATGGGGCCACGAGGGCCGAAAGAGGTGGGCCCACACGGCCCCTGTACCTGGCCGCGTGGGGCACCCCCTTTTGCCCCTCTGGCTTCCGTTCTCTTGCTTCTTTCGCTGCTAGGTCTTCCTCCTTCCAAAATAATGATCCCCGTAAATTTATAGCTCATTATGACGTCGTTAAGGCCCTGAAACAAATAAGGAAAGAAATAGGGGTTTTCTGCCTGCGCAGGATTAATTCCATAAAAAGGGGAAATCATTATTAATTACCAAAAATCATTAAATAACAGTAATATACCCCTTATATGATGCAAATATGAATGTAATACAAGTATTATAGTGCAAAGTTCATGTATGCATTTTACATGCATCAACATCCCCAAGCTTAACTCATGCTCGTCCTCGAGTATGAAAGTGATAAAACTAACATGAACTTTGCAATATAATAACAACATGGATATAAAAGATGATTGCTACTGATACATAAAGTCAAATGATTCATTAATTCAAAGAAGTGACAATATGCAAACAATTTATAAAGTGATATCAAGTATTCAATGCAAGGATGTTCAATTATAGTTCACAAAGTGTAACATAAAAGATAGTAAAATGGACGTTCTTACTTTTGCATACTTGTGGTCCATAGAGTGTAGATAAAAATCTGAATATAAAAGGTGGACACTTTGAAAAAGATGTATAAATGAGTAGAGGTAAAACATGCATAAGTTTCATCTATCCTCCAAACTATTCTACTTGAGTTATTGATTGCAATGGTAATACTTGGTGTCAAGCTCTCATTCCCCTATCATAGCAACTTGAATGATTAAAGTTAAATGTGAAAACAAATATGAGTAGTGGCCTTGATAAAGTAAAGGTTAGATGTCTCATGCCTCTTGAATACAAGTACCTACACCATGATTACTCAACTTGGGAAACAAATTAAGTTTAAGTTATCTATCATTGTAAGTAATAATGGTATTATCAAGAGCCTCAACTGGGGGTACCTCTTGTCCCATGATATGGATCAAGCCCACATCAAAACAACAAGACAAACAAACATAATGAACAACCTCAACACCCTTTTTATTTACCACTTTATATAGCTTTTTATTGTTGAAAGAACATGCTATGCCCGGATGTCGCCTAGAGGGGGGGGGGGGGGTGAATAGGCGATTAAAACTTTTTCTAATTAGGGGCTTGATAATTGCGGAATAAAACTATGTGTTTAAATTAACAAGCCAACAACCTAATATTCTAGGTTCACCTATGTGCACCAACAACTTATGCTAAGCAATTCAAGCAACAAGGTGATAGCAAGATAGGAACTTCAAGCACGAAGGCTATCACAATGTAAATTGCATAAGTAAAAGCTCGGGTATAGAAATAACCGAGTCACGCGGAGACGAGGATGTATTCCCGAGTTCCTCCTTGTTAAGGGAGTACGTCTCGTTGGAGGGGTGTGAGCTCGCCACAAGAGGCCTACTCAAGATGCCACAAAGGCCTCACCCTATTCTCCGATGAACCTCACCCAAGGGATTGGTTCACCTTCCACTAACGGAATCCTTCAAGGCGGATTCCGGAGCCCTTTACAACTCTTCTTGGGGCACACACCCACAACTCAATTGGGGGCTCCCAAACTCGTGCCGAAGCTTCACAACTCGAAGGCTTCGCGGCACCTCCAACCGTCTAGGGTACACAATGCACCCAAGAGGCAACAAGCTCTTGGGAACACAATGCACCCAAGAGTAACAAACTTCTCAACGTCGATCTTCACGTATCACCGTAGGGAGAGCAACCCGATGCAACAAATGCAAGATGCAAGAACACACAAAGTGGTCAAGTCCTTCACTCCCAAATTCCAACCAAGCAACAAATGCTTTGGAGGGAATAGGAGAGGAAGAACAAAGGGGATGAACATAAAGCAACCCCAAATCTAGATCCACAAGGTTCTCCTCACTTAGAAGAGATTTTGATTGGTGGAATGGTAGATCTAGATCTCCTCTCTTGAAACCCTAAATTTGGGCAAGAATCATTGGAGGGGAAGAGAGGAATCAAGCTCACAAAGATTAGAACAAAGGGGAAGAGTAAGAACAAGTGAGCAAGGTGTGTAACCAGGTTTTGGGGGGGAAGGAGGCTTTTTATAGCCTCCCCCAAAAACTAGCCGTTGGAGCCTGTCCAGGCCGGAGACTCCGGACCAAGTGACCGGAGACTCCGGTCTGGCCAGACTCGTGAAGGGCCGGAGATTCCGGTCATCGGGGCCGGAGACTCCGGGCACCCTCCGGGGATGCTCCGGACTCCAAACAGAGCCGCACCACACTGAGGCAAGACAGCCGAGAGAAAAACTGGGGTCCGGAGATTCCGGGTCCCATGGGCCGGAGACTCCGTCCCATCTCCGGGG
Organism: Puccinellia tenuiflora; assembly: GCA_012064385.1. Taxonomy (NCBI): domain Eukaryota; kingdom Viridiplantae; phylum Streptophyta; class Magnoliopsida; order Poales; family Poaceae; genus Puccinellia; species Puccinellia tenuiflora. Next base: position 530,086 of record QRDG01000325.1, on the reverse strand, counting down.
TACCTCCGGACCCAGTCCAGAGACGCACCACACAAAGTCGATCGGCAGCGAAAACAGAGACCGGAGACTCCGGGTCCTTGGGGGCGGAGACTCCGGTGTGACCGGAGACTCCGGACCCTCTCCGGGGTAGATCCAAACAGAGAAAACCAGAACTGTCATAACTTTTGCAATGAAGTCCGAATCGAGTGAATCCAATTTTGTTGGAAAGAGGACGACAAGAGCTTACCCTACAAAAACAAGCAAAGGAGATTGTGCGGAGGGTTGGAAGGGTGAAACCTTCCACACGGAAGAACCGGCAAACTCTCCAAAACCGAAAATGCAAAGTAAGACGCATATGAAAACGGTTTTCGGTGAACTTAGCCTTGTCATGACAAGCACGACAAGCACCAAGACCACACCACGATAAGAGCCAAATAAGAACCAATAAAGATGACTGTGAGGATGCAAGGATGCAAAGGTTTGAGCTCTCCACGAACGATACGATCACGATACTCGGTCGAGAGCCCCTCTTGATAGTACGGCTATCTATCCTATAACCCGGTCTCTCAACTAACATCATGAGACCGGTAAAATAAAAGCCCTATCAAGATCATACCTTTGCCTTATGCATTAATCCACTTGAGGTTGATGAAGACGATCTTTATCTCCTCAAGATGCACCACCTTTCTTGATTGCGCTTCGCTTGGTGAAGATTCACATGACGCTCCCCATACACCAAGATGGGAGAAGCACCTCTTCGGCATATCTTCACTTGGCCTTTATCTTGATGACGAACACCTTGGCCCTTGATCAACAAATGATCTTCTTCCCTTAACCTTGACTCCAACACATGGAGACAAGCAAGCTAATGGACATCTACAAATATAGCTCAATGCAAATATTAGTCCATCGAGATTGTCATTAGTTACCAAAACCATGCATGGGGGCAACCATGCACTTTCAATCTCCCCCATTTTGGTAATTGATGGACAATCCCGTTTTAAGAGGGTTTATATAAAGAATAAAGCAACCTTGCACGACAAACAAGCAAGGACGCAAAGCGCATTAAAGGCAAATGCAACAAAAGCATAAAACCCAAATTCCCTTAAAACCCTCTAAACTTCTCCCCATTGGCATCGATTGTCGAAATGGAAGAAAAATTTAGAGAGCCAATATAATAAGAGTTCATCCATAAAGGTGTGCATTTCTCAAGATATGAGTGAAATCAATGCACTTATTCATTGACGAATAATTAGAGGAAATCAAACTATATTGAGGATCCAAAGATTGCAAAAAGATGAAATCATTTTAAACATCTCCACAAAGGAGCAAAGCAATCGAAAGATCCAAGCAAGAGTTTCCAAATAAAAATGGAGAAGCTCCCCAATGTTTATGCACAAAATGAAGNAAGGCTGCCGAAGAGGAAGAAGAAGAAGCCGGCGACAACAAGGGCGCCGCCAGCAACCCTACTCACAACTGGGGTTGCTCGGTTGTCCATGATGATGAGCTCGAGGAGATGGCGAAGGACGGAGCCATCCCGCCTTCTTCGGTGTTGGCTTGGAGAGCCGGCTTGGATGACCCGTTCCCCACTCCAATCCAGGACGAACGGGTACTTCTCGTTTCTCACATTGTCCGAGGGTTTTCTTTGCCTCCTTCAGCTTTTCTGCTTGAGGTCTCAGATCACTATGGCCTCCAACTGCACAACATCACGCCCAACAGCTTGCTTTATGTAGCCGACTTCTTAGTAGCGCTCTTCGAAGGCTATCTAGGATTAGCTCCTAGGTTAGACTTCTTTAAGTACTGCTTCCTTGTTAAGAGGCAGACTGTAAACAAGGAGCTGCTAGTTGTCGGCTCCATCGGCTTCAATATGCGCCGGGACATGGATTGGTACCCTCAGGTGCCGATTGTCGATTAGGCAAAGGGGTGGACGTCCACCTTCTTCTAATGCAAGGACGTCCCCCTTCCCAATAAGCTTGAAGGGCTCCCGGCTTCTGAAGACAGAGCCGGCATTACCCAGCCATCGTGGAAGAAGAAGTCGGCAACGAAAATGCCGGTGGACCTTGCCACCATTAAGGAAAGGATTACCGAGTTGACCTCCAGCTCACCTCCCTTGACTGGGGAGGACACCATCATTTGCTGGATGCAAAGGCGAATCCAGCCCCTCCAGCACCGTACTCGCCTTTTGTGCGAGTACACAGGTGAAAAGTCTGATCCAATCAGCAAGGAAGACTTGTCGGACGCGTCCTTTAAAGGGCGCTTCAACAGGTTGATCAAAGCCCGGTCATCTGATGGCCGACAATATGATGAATCGCGACCGATGTACACGGCTGCCAACCCCCCACCAAAGGTATTTGCCTCAATCGAGCGAAGTTCAATTCTTTAATGGTAACTTTATTCTGACGTCCTGACTTGTTGTATAACAGATTCCCGGACTTGAAGTCCTCCGGTCCGCCCCTGTGCCTTCCTCCGGCAAGGCAGGTAAATCAGGGCATATTTCATTTTCTTCGGCTTCTACAGAAAGCCGAAAAAGAGGAAAAGCCAATCACTTACGATTGGCGCCAAGTCGTCTGATGATGATGACGCTCTTGCTGGGCTTGACATTCCCACCAAGAAGTAAGCCTGATATTCTTCTTTCAATTTGTAGATTTTGTCGGATTATCCATGCCTAAACTTTACACTTTTTGCAGGTTCAAGAAGGCTGGGCCTTTGAAGACAAAGGTACTCGCCGTGCGGAGGAAAACTTCTCCCGCAGTTCCTCCTCCAACTCCGCCGGTAACCAAGTCGGCATCAGCGGAAAGACCGTCCGCCTCGTCCAAGCCAGGTAGAACCGAGCCGTCCTCATGCTCAGGTTACTCTAGCAAGCGAATGGACGTCGCTGACGGGGAAGGTGAATATGCCTCCCCCACAAGATAGGGCTGAAGCTACGGCTCATGATGCCTCGGTCCTCCATCCAATCAAGGAGGAGGCCTTTGACGAAGACGGCCGCATCAAGCCGGACTTCCAGGACCGCTTCATCCCAGCGTGGTGACCACACTCGTAGGAGTGTATCTGTTGGAGGATTTCCCATCCTTCTGCCATTTAAATGCATCGCTGAAAGATGCCTAAGGTGCTACGCTTGTAAAGCTGGCAATCGATGATTGTGTACGCCTTTGCTCGTTGTTCGATCTAACGGCTTAGAACTTCATCGTCTTCCGACAACTCTGTAATATCCCGAGGTTTTCCCCAAATTAGTTTTTTGTTTGTTTTTCTTTTGGCATCATCATGGCATTAGGCATCATATAACCTTGAATATTTTGGAAAAATCAAAATATTATTTTTAACAAACCTATTTTTGTTTTGCAAATCTTTTCGCTCCTTTTCCTTCTACTAGTTGACCCGTTGCACCGCTGGCGCAAGGTGACTAAATCGAGGCAGAATTTAAGTCATAAGTTTTAAAACAAAGTAAACAGGTCCATTACATGAGTTGATCAGATCAACATTATGTTCACACAATATAGGTCTATATACACATTTGTGGCAGAACGCCGACATTAGAGCGAACCGCAAATAAACACTACCGGTTACATAGCCTTGGTTACGTATTGTCTACAAGAACATCAGACTTAACAGATAAATAAATTGTTGAAACATTGCTTTCTTGCACTCCATAATGCAGTCAAACTAAATTTCCCAAAGATCATTTCCCTGTTCATTCTTCGTGACTCCCTCCAGCTTTAGCAAGTATTTCTGGTGTCTTGTTACTCCTGCACTTCAAGTCCCGTGCATGTGTTATACGCTGTCATGACCGTCATCTCAACAACCTCTCCTTTTGGATGTACTCCCTCCGATCCATAAAAAGTGTCGCCCATATAGTACAAAGTTTGTACTAACTTAGTACAAAATGAGCGACACTTTTTATGGATCGGAGGGAGTATTATTTTTTCACAGAAAGCAGGTGATGCATAGACAATTGTAAACAAAGGAATACTTATCTTGCTACTCCATACAGCACTTGTATGATCGCTGATATCAGTGATGAGCCTGGATTGAATCCATCTGTGTCAAACATACAGAAGGGGCTTAGCAAAGTCAACCCAAACCAGCTAAATGGTGCAAAATAGCATTATTTTATCAGTAGTAACCTTTTACCCTGATTATAGACTGTAATGGTAGTATACCGTCTCACATAGATAGCATTAAGCCTACGTCCATATGGTAGGCTGGAGTAGAAATGACATTTACCAAGAAGATTAATTTAACATTTGATATGTTTGTTCTCCAGGATAACGATTATTGAGGAATCCCACCACTGGAAATAGAGCTATGCAGCTACTTCTGGAGGGGGAGAAATCTATTTGCCTTGTGGATCTAAACTACAACCACATATCACATGGGGTATGTTATAGAGGCAAAAGATGAGATCCACACATGAGAAGAGTATTGCCAGACGCGAGCAGCGGAGCATACAGAAGAAGAAAAGCTACCTTTCCCTACAAGATGAAGTGCAGCAACATTAAGGCCGTCGCTGGGTTGTACAAAGACTGTCTGGCTAATCTGCAGCTTGCAAAGCGTCGACTGAAGAATGTCGACGCATGTACCCAGGAGTAAGCGAGGTGCAGGGAGCTCATGTCTATAATAAGTATATCTAAGAGTATTAGCCAGTTGTTTATCTCTACTATATGTATGTTGTCTAAAAAGTTGTAGTATGTGTGGTATATTCATGCGTGTGGTGGAATCATCGGTCACCCATACTCGTGGCTAGCCCATGAACTCTAATGTTATATGCAGACTACATGAATGTACGGAGTAACAATTATGACGAGTTGCGAACAGATAACTTACTTGCAAAAGACTATGAATTCATTTTCTGGATGTGAATAGTCTAAGGAAGCACGCCATAGTATAGGTACTTAGGATCTTCAACACCTGGCAAAGGACCTGATCATCCTGATACCTGACATCAACTATCTTGAGGTGCTTAGACACTAAGAATCACTCCATTGGGTTGGAGGTTTGGAGCATCCATCTGCTTGACCACAAGTTTCTGTTGGAAAGTAAAACGGTTTACACAAATCAATCAGTTGCATATGCTAAATTTACCGAAGACCGTTTTCCAGGCGGCACTCACTGCTAAGTTCTTTAGTTGGCCCCCTCATGCGAGCTTGTAATAGGAATCATCCACGAATCTAGGGATGTACAGAAGAGGACCTGATAAACTGAGAAAGAACAAAGAACCATTATAGCCTGCCGGTATCTAAGAGAATCAACGAAGGTTACTATATCAGAAAACAAAAGGAGTCCTACGAAGAAAACATAATATAGAAACAGAACTATTGAAAGATGACGGAATGGAAGAGCAGAAAGTGTATCCATAAGCAATTAGGCTAACCTTATATAGAAACGACGTCCAGCAGACCAGCTACTACTTTTGTTTCTTGCCGTTCCACCCGCCTTGGTACAAGCGGCAGTCTTAAAACACAAGACGAGTGCACGATAAGCAACGTTTGCAGCAATACGAACCCGGCGTGCACAGTGGTGGCGTTACGTGGGAAAAGCCATAGGTAGAAAATAGAGACAAGAATGAAACTGTAAATTAATACTTCAAGAATGCAGAATAATGTACTTTTGTACATTGAACTGATGACCATGGAACCGACTAAAGAATAGAGCAGTGGGCTCGCAAAATAACAGAAATAATCAAGGATGAATTGACCTCGACAAGTAGAGGGCTCGAAGCTGTAAGTCCGGACCATGTCAACCAGCTGCACGTGGGGTCTTGCTTCATGGCGAGGTAGGTCAGCTTTTGCAGCATCTCCGAAGGATCAGGACGACTCCGCCAGTGTAACTGCACCAGAATTCAGAGTTTCAGACGCTATTGCAGTGTACTGATAGTCACACGCATCCTCACTTGCTAGTTTGCATTCTCTTATCAGACCACTTCTATCTCAAATTAACTTCTGCAGTGAAGAACTAAAGAAAAATTCAGAAAATTCGGGAAGTAACCTGCATGTTCAAGTACAGTTTGGGCCCGTTTGTTATGGTATTTCATCAATAAAAAATATAATGAGTATGTACTTGTACATATCACACATCAATGAAAAGCACCCTGATTTGTTTTCCTTTTATTTAAGAAAAAGTAAGCCATGCCCATCAATGATCTCATATTCTGCATCACGGAAATAAATTAAGCATCACAAAGGATTCCAGCTCCAAAAATGCACCCCTACGTCCGATAATGGTAGGCATCTCGTGAAATATACATACAGTACAAACAGGAGCTTGTGTTTCTTCCTGGCTTAAACGGCAAACCAAAAATAAGATTTCATAAAAAAGGTATTTCCTGCAAAGAAGACAGATGGTTGGGGAAACCTCAACCGATGTCACGGGCTGGAAACAACGTATCATCATGACACTCAAATGTATATGCAGCATTGTCCATGAAAACAAAATACATAAACTTGATTGATCATTGGTTGTTGATTGATATTTTGCAGCCTAGAGCCCATCCATGTCCATGCACAAAACAAACAAATTATATGAAGCTTAATCACGAAATACACAAAACATTCATTCAGTGATACAGTAGAAGTATATGAAGACAATAAACTGAAATTGCTACCAAAAACAAATAAATGCCCTATTTTAACCATGTGCCATACATTCTTTTGTACGAAAGATACCCTAAAAGGACGTAAGTATTGAGAGCATGACCATCTTTGTAGTTTGCCTATTTTATCAAAATGCCAAGATGGAGATGTAATCATAGCTCATGTCAGGTCACGACCCAAGAACCAATATCAAATCATGAAGAATTTCCAAATACTCTGCCATTCAGAGATATGAAAACTGCAAGATAGGAAGGCATGCCAAATTCTGTAGCAAAAGGGGCCAGGGAGCTCGAGTGTGTTTCCCTGTCGGATAGCCCCATCCTTCATCTGTCGCCGAAAGAGACCACCACCACCGACCCCTTGGTCGCCACGGTCGTCTCCAGCTAGCTAATACTAAATACAATTACCTCAAAAACAGTAAACCTAACTGAAAGATAAAAACTTGATAAAATATAAAACTTGAGAAAAGATAAAAAAGGCCGTCATAATTTGTTTCATGGAAGTTTTCCTTTTTCTTTTGAAATGAGAGGCACACGAGTTAACAAGTAATAGAATTGTCTACACAATTATGATAGAAAGGGAATTAACCAGTTTAAAGAATTGTAGGAGACAATTCTTTAGATAGGGAATTATTTAACCACCACCACAAATAGCAAAGTTTTGGCCTTGTAAAGAAAATCTACATAGGAAAGCAATACAACTTAGTGTCTAAAACTGCCAATTGTTCGTGAAGAGATCATTAACAGAGAGGACATATATATTTAAGAATGAGCATACATGCACCAGGTATATACAACAAAAACACGAATTGGGAGGTCACCTCTGCTATATCCCTCGTCACCAAAGTTCATAACAAAATTATGCCCTTTCCACACCAATCGGTCGCGTGCCTGCTCAGCGACATTCTCGCTCGGGAGCTGAGTAGCTTAGCAAAGATGGGAAGCACGCCATACTCAACCACCACTTTAGAATTATCTGATGTGACTGAAGCAATGTTGGTGACTACCCATGAAGCCTCAAACTGTAAAAAGTAATCCAAGGTAAATCTCCTGGGCACCCAAACTCTGCTTTCAAAAAAGAAACAATCGAATCTGTTTACTATCAGGATAAAAGAGAAGTCAGCTGAACAATTCACAACGACATAAAGTAAAAACAAGCACATATTATTTACGTTTTCATACCTCCATCTCTAATGTTTCCGTAATGCAATCAGAAACCAAGATTTGGCCCTGCAGGCTTTCATGAGAGATGAAGAAATCAGGTGAAGAAGGTGCTCAATGACAGATCTCTGAAATATTAACAGCAACCATAATATTGAAATCACAAAGCATCATATTTCGTTGAAAATATTATTAGAGCTAGCAAGCATGCAGGCAAGCTACTCCATTTATAAATTGGCGGAGGAAAAAAAATTGCACACCACCAGCTTATATTCTGCCCCTAGTGCATGCTACAGTTTGCAATTTTCATTTCAGTGAAAATAGTAGGGAACGTCACTGATTTGGAAATACATTATGCCAGGAACATAACCATGATCAAGCGTATATTTACATTAAGCTGATTGGTGCACTGCTTGAGATCACATTGATAATGTAGCAGGTTCAGTTAAACTCCTCATTACCCCTCCAAGAAGTAAATCATGTTATCCTTTCCTCCTTGAAGTATCAACTAAGAAATCATGACATAGTCCATTGTTATAGAAAAGAAAACTAAATATCCCAGGTTCATATATCAATAATATCCTATGAAAATAAAATTTACTATGAAGCATATGCATTAAAACCTGGAACTATGATAAATCTTTGCATTGTTGCCTTATGTCTATATTAACCGAGGAAACTGAAATATGACATGAAAATTGAAAGATCCAACACTAAGTAAAATGTAATACATGCAGCCATACTAATTATATCCCTATATTACGACTGTATCCTTTCATACTCTTTTTTCCCTCTCAAACAGACATCATTTCTTTTTTCTAGTGTACAGGCCTAAGTACATCAGAATACAAATAGATGATTTCAGCACAATCCCCAAACAGACTACTTTCTGAACCAAATCTGGGCGTGGACAGAGGGAATGGAGGCACCAAAATTTTAAACCAATCTAGGGTTTGGGAACGGGTTCCATACCTCGAGGGGAGAAGTTAAAAGAACAGATTCAGTGTTGTATCAGGCCAGCTTGAGCCTCTGGTGGTCCCCTTTAGTCGCCAGAGTACTCGCAGCGTCGGTGTTGGCCTGCACAGATATTACAACCCCAAATCTGTTTGAGAGGGAACAGGAGCCTCCCGCACAGAGTGGGAATAACACAAACAGATAAAAGCTTTCCTAGATGCCTCCTGCAATAATGTAACAGCCCCAGCTTTGTACTGAAAAATACGAAGAATTTTCCACTTTTTGCATTCTTGTTTGCACCATGGCATGCATATGAAATTTGCTATTAATAACAATCAACATGTGCAAGCAATTAAAATGGGGAATTAAACTTCCCAACACCCAAAGCAATGCAATTGATCAACTTGTCAACCAAATTATTCTTGGACTTCCAAATAGTTTTAGGAAGTTCCCAATTACATCTTAGAACAAATTGTTAACACCAATTGTTGACAAGCCAAGATAAAAAATTTGAGAATTCAAAATTGGCTCAATTCTATTTCTATTTTTGAGACCAAGACAAGTTTTCCAAAAAATTCAAGATAAAATCATGGGAGCTTAATATTATTCTGAGAGCCTCTATGAATATTTTCATTATTTTTGGAAATGCTTAAGTGCTCCAAATAATTACATTTTTTAAATTGTCAAAAATACTTATAATTAAAACCTATAACAAAGGTGGGTCAAAACATATTATTTTGGGGCACCAAATTTTGTGGAGCTTCTAAAAGTCAAGGGAAGCCTCTGTGAATTTTCCCAGATTTTATAAAAATGGTTTAGGGCCTCAATAAAATTCAACAAAGCACTGTTGGACCATTTGGCAATTAATTTTATTTGGTGCCGGGGGGTTTTCGCAAACTCTCTTCTTCTCTCCCTCACTGTGGCGCCAGGGAGCACTGGCGCCATGCCGCGGCTCCAATGCCGCCCTGTTGTGCTTCCCTGGTGCTCAAAGACCACGCCGAGGACGCTCACCTGCCCGCACTCCTCTCCTCTCTCGTTCCTCCCATAAATTTTCGGATCGAGGTCACCTCTCTCTCTCTCTCCCGAGCTCTCCCTTTCGCCGCCGCTCGCCTCCGCTTGTCGCCGCTGTCTGGAGCCGCCCCGCGCGGATCGAGGAGCAACGCGAGCTCCGCCGCAGCCTCCTCTTGCTCCCCGTCCAAGGAATCGGACCAGGAGGGCCGGAGCCGACGCAATCGTGCTCGCCCTCCCTCACCGTGGCCGCCGTTCGCCAGGGTCCATTCCGGCGTCCCCTTCCCTTCCCCGCCGTCGCCGACCTCTCCACAAGTTCCTGGTGAGGCCCGTGTCCCCTCTAGCCCTCCCCCACTTCCCCCTCTCCCTCGCTCGCCATCGATTAGCCGGCGGTCACCGTCATGTCACCGTCACCGTGCCCCGGCCTGAGCACCAGCTGGGCCGGCCTGAGGCCGGAAGCCTCGGGCTGGTGCCCGGCCTGGACACCCGGCCTGGGCCGGCACGGGGCCGGAGGCTTCGGCCACCCTCCCGGCCTGGAGCCCAGCTTGGGCCGGCCAAAGGCCGGACCCTTCGAGCCAAACACCCGGCCTGCAGCCCGGCCTGGCCGGGACAAGGCCGGCCTGCCAGGCTTTGAAATTCCTTTTTGGAATTAAAATGGCTTAAAACTTTTAATATCGTTTTAAATATTGCTTCAAAAATAGCAAATAAAATACGAAAATGTTCAGAAAAACAAACTCTACAATTTTAAATAATTGTAGTAGTCTTTTGAAACCAATTTCTTGCTGCTTAATAGGAAGTATTAAAATGGCAACAAATAATATCTAACTCGGAAAATTCATAACTTGTTAAATAATTAACCAAAAATTTATAAATAAAATATCGATGTGACCAGCACTTCAAATGATATCAAACCATGCTAATATCACTTCATGATCACAAATTTCCCTTGATGTTATTCTTTATTTGATTAAAAGAATTAAATTCAAATAATTACTTAATTCACTATTTATTCTTCGGTACTCAGAAATTACAAATAAGGTACCAAAATGATCGAAAGGACAAACCCTATCCATTCATAGCATGTTCATGCATATTTGAGCCACTTTCTCTAATAATGTAATATTTTATAAATAATGTGATCACTAAGATAAATATGGGGTTGTTTCCAATAATTGCACCAATTATTTGGAACTCCATTTAATTTGTTAAATAAATTAATGTTGATATCTCTGCATAAACTTGTCATGTCATCATGTGATTGTGCATTGCACCTTGTCTTCTTGTGATTGATTTATTCCTTTGTATTATTTTGGGTATCGATAGATTCTGGAATCGAGGGTATCCCTATCTACCCCGACGAGCAGTACTACACGCCCCGGCAGCAAGGGTAAGAGATAACCTAACCTTCTTGGCATCTAGCATCCTACTGTTTTATAAACTTATTTTATCCACCATAATATTGCATGCGATTCCAATGATAATTTTGGGTCAACACTATAGTATCCTATGAATGCATGTTTTTCCCCGAACCATCACATGTATCCCTACCTATGAACCCTTGGTTTGATGTGTTGGCCGGAGACAAGAATATAATTGTTGTGTTTATATGCTTAGCCATGCTTAGTCGAATGCTAGTTATGTCCGTTGTTTAATTCCATAATTGTTGATGTTGATGGAATGTTTCGGACATGGTGGATATGTGTGGTGCTTAATTAAAATGCTAAGAAGGCTTGGATGAGTTGCCATCGGGGATGGTGTTTTGCCTCATTCTTGCCACCTAGGATGAGAGTGCTTTTAGCTAGAACCAAGAACCGAGTGTGCTACCATTGGTGGGAGTATGGGCTCCTTACTAACCGAATAACTTGTGCGGGCGTATCCAAGGGTCCTCTAGTTTGCTATTTCCATTTGCGTGTGAGTGGAAAAGAAGATGTTGCGGAGGATTTGTGTTTAGGTTGTGGCGATGGGGGCAGGGGCTGAAATAGGCTGGGTAAACTTGCCCTGTCGCCACAGATGCCTCTTGGATAGTCTCATGCGAGGTAAAGGTTTAACCGCGCCCACTCGCCGGCCTTCCCCGGAAGAGGGCCAATCAGGTGAGCCGGACGGTACCAATGGGTAAATTAGTACACCCCTGCAGGGTAAATCTTTTCGAAAAGCCGTGTCCACGGTTATGGACAAACTCTTGGGAAAGGCGGATTAGCTCATAGAGAACCTTAACCTTAATTAATTAATTTGGCAGCTAAAGGTTGCAACTCAACTTGTGTTAAAAAGGTTCATTTCCTCGAGGGTGATTCGAGGGAGTGCCTTGGTGGAAATGAGAGAGGTTTTGGCTACAAGTTGGTTCGACGAGAACCTAAGATGAAGGTTACTCTCTTACCCCTTTTTGGAAAACCTTCTGAGTAGACGGTGCCATGGGTCTTTATGCCTCTTAAAAAGGAAAGCTAGCTTTATGCAAATTAGCTACATATACCGCTTTACAGCCTCGGTCATCATCGGGCCTATATCGCCCTACTAAACTTGCGAGTACGTCGTACTCAGTCTCTCTTTGTTGCCTTTTATAACTTGTTTCAGAGGAGGATGACACCGAGCAGCCAGGTGGTTTCTTCCTGGATATCGACGAATAGTTCGGGGTTCCCAGGTGGCAGCTTGGGACGTTGGAATAAGCTGGCATGTGGTTATGTTTATGTGTAGGCCTCTTAGGCCATATTTGGATCTTGTTGTATTAGACAACACTACTTCGCTTCCGCTTGATGTATTGTTGGGTCGGTGAACCCTTTTGTGTGTAATATTTGTATTTCTTCTCGTTATATGAGTTGCTATATGTTTTTGTGTCGTAGAGTGTGCAATGTGCCAGTTGTTCCACAAGTCTTGATCTCTGTATTATGCTTTGATAGCTATGCCAGCATTTATGGCATGATCGGAGTGTTGCGTGGGAGCGGGTAATCCCATGCCCTTCGGTTATGTAGCATAGCCTGTGGGTTACATAGCCTCTCTGCATAATTCCGGGGTCGGGGCGCTACAAATAATCAGTCCCCAGCCAAGCAAACCCAGATGATAGTCAGAAATCATGACCTGAATTAACAGAACGACAGCAATTCCAAATCTCAGGTGTGGCATGTTCTATGGACACCATCTAACAGACTGCAAGCAGCCACAACTCGTCACCTCCACCTCCAGAAACACGCGCAAGGACCAACTAAACAACCCAATAGTGAAGCCAATTCATAAATCACATGGCCGCCTACCTTCCCAAAGGTCGCGACGTCGCCGAATCGAGCCGCAGAGTGATAGGACCAACAAAATGACGAAGAAGGGATCGCGCCGCACCAAAGCTTCAATACCGCACCGCATATCCAAGAGACAGACAAAGACCAAGAATGTATGTAGCCATGTAGAACAAACAAAGAGCAAGTTGCAGTACATTATGTTATCTATTACTTTCCAGTTATCCAAAGCAGGTGTTCGAATAAAGGAAGTCAATATCTAGATATTGTAGTTTCAAAACAATACACATGCACTACACCCTCTGTTCCAACAGGAATTCAACCAAATGTGCATGCCGTGGAAACACAAAATTAAGAGGAGATTTACCAGAGGCAGCACCATGAGGCTGATGAACTCACCTTCTCGTGCTTGCTATAAGAAATCTGTAACAACAGAAGGAAATAGAATCATCAGCAAAGTCACTACAATAAGCCCAATACTTTCTACAACCTTCTTGTTATTGGATTGATGATTCATTTAACTACACCTATGTTCTGCTGCAAACAGCACAAGGAGAAGTCCTAAGCAATGAGGGACCAGGTTGTGGAGTCGTGGGTGAGGAACGTGAATTGTGCATGCTCACCAAACAGTGCACGGCATACCAGACTGCTCGAGACACAGCCCTTGACAAGTACAATGCCGAATGTAATTCACCACAACACAAACAAGCCGGTCGACATGTACTGCCTCCATCAAGCTATGTTGTTACCAAACATCAGCTCCATTGAGCAAAAGACCATCATATGCACCCGATTTCTAAACCTGGATCAAATTCATCTCTGTATACACATTTTATTAGTAAGAACTGCAGAAAATTCATGTGTTTGTGTGTGAACAAACATATGACAAATGCTAACCCATTAACAACAATTAACATGAGCCAGAATAAGCAAAACAGACCGTGACAAAAATATGAGAAAGCTCATACAGTGTGGAAGGAGGGATGGAGAGAATGTAATATACCTGCAGTACGATATCAAGAACATGGCCGTTTCCATCTCCGACGTGTCGCTACTGCCTGAGAGAGAAAGAGAGAGCTGAGATGGGAGGCAGAGAGAGTGGAGGTGTAGGAGTGAATTCATACCGGGCGCGGAGGAGGTGCCCTAGTGCTCGCCCTGCTCGTACGGTGCTCTCCTCCTCGGTTCCCTCCTCCTCTCGCTGGATGGAGGCTCGGCCCTCATCATCTCCTCACGTGTGATGCGGACGGGAACTGGTGCGGCGGCCGAGGGTTGTACATGCCGACCACGGAGAGGCCGACCCCGAGCAGCAGGAAGCCGATGAAGACCTTGAGCATCCCTATCGGGACGAGCCTGCCCTGCGCCACCGCCGCCAGTCTCGCCTCCTTTGTGTCCGCCATGGACGCCACCCGCGCCTGCATCTCCTCCTCCACGCCCACAGCCGCAGCTCCTCCTCCACCGCCTCCCTCCCCTCCACCCCAAGCCCTACTCCACATAGCGCCGCCGGCCCCGGCCGCCACATCCGGCTCTGGCCGCGTCATCGCCCTCCTCTAGGACGAGCTCCTACAGCCTCGGGAGTAGGGAGGAGAGGGAAGGGGAGTAGGGACCAAACCTCATACGACTACAACTCCTCCTCGAGCGTCTCCTTTCCATCCACCCCAAGCCCCAACTCCACCCAGTGCCGCCGCTCTCGGCTGCCACGTCCGGCTCCATCCGCGTCTTCACGCCGCCATACTCCTACCGCCCACCAGCCGGCGGGGATTGGGAAGGAGAAGCATAGGAGCCGATTGGGAAGGAACGACGGGATTGGGAGAGAGGACGCGGGGGATATTTTCTTGGTTCCTTTTCGATCTAGGGTTTTCACCGCTGGGGAGGCCCGACCACCGAAACGAGCGACGCGAACGCGGATGTCTCGCTGCCTCAGATACCAGGCCCCGCGCGCAACTGGGTCCCATCCGTCATGGACCTCTTCAGCGGAACACAAAGTGAAGAAAAAAGTCACCGTATTGCACGGCTGTGATGAAAAGCGGGAACTGAAAAGTTACTATTTGCCAAGATCGGACGTAGGCGCTTCATTTCAATCTGAGGATGCCCTCAGAGGCCGGTAGTCTCACAACATTTATAGAATATACTAGATGACCCGTTGCGCCGCTGGCGCAAATGGCGGAAGCAAGACCGGGAGCTAGGTCATAAGTTTTACCTTATTTTGATGTCCATATATGTCGCAATGTGCGAGATTCACCGACTTGAGGGCGCTATGCATAGGTAAGAAAGTAGGGTACTGATTTACACTTCACGTATACACATATACTGGTTACTACACTATACGTATACAGTTAATGGAAAAGCAACTGGGTACATACATTATACGACCATTAAACAAAGGAACCAAACTCCATGGAGAAACTGAATGATGCTCTGATGCTTTCTTTTAACCTGGGATCATAAGATAGAGGTCTCTCATCTTTGTCGCGCATCAACTCGTCAAATCATCAGACTCAAGAGTTTGTAGGGATATGCACCTACTGTCTGAATGGAGACAAACCGATGCCAAATTTATCAAGAGCAATGCTATACGTAGACGAAAATCCGTCTGACACCTGTCTGACCTTATGTGGCAATGAGTATGCCTCACGCAGCGCAACAACGGAAGGTCGAGCACGGCCGTCACCGGCATCTGTGGCATGCGCTGCCGAAAGCCCTTGAGGTACTGCCCCGTCGCGGCGTTCTTGCGCACCAGGAGCCGCCGCTTTCCCACGTGTTCTGCTCACCGGATGCGTCCCCACGCATGCTCACGCCGCGCGTGCTCTCCTCGGTTATCCCCTTCCCCAGCGACGGACATGGCCGACGAGGCCAAGCTCTCGTCACGCCCGGATGCCCATCTTCCGCCTGCCTCTCTCTACCCTCCTCTTCAACTTCCGTCGGCGATGTGCGGGCCGAGGACGGCCATTGATGCAAAGTTGTGGTAGTATATTCTGGTTTTGGATTTGGGCTGGACTCGGTCACTGAACAACAGAATAATTAGCACACGGCAGCAGAAGTATCATACACAGATCGGACAAAATCATCGTACGTGAAGCGACTCCGATTTATTACAGGCATCATATATGAAAAATGGTTTATACTTTGATTCTATGCATACAAAAGCAGCAGTACTTTGAAATAGTCCGTTGCGCCATAAGGCCCTTTGCTAACTATAAGTTTTATTATCTATTTTTGTGAGTCATCTGAACCTTGACCCCATTCACCAACATAGCGGCCATTCTTTTGTCAAGTATACTTGCAATGGAGACAAACCGACGCCAATTTTATTAAAGTCATCCGATTTGAAAAGTTTTGTGCACATTTGAATTCTATGCGTTGACATAGTGATAGCAGCAAGTGGTAATAAGTAAGATCCCTGAGTTCGGATACTATGCTGAAATCTCATCGAGGTCCATGGTTTCCACTCATCATCATCAGTGATACATGGTGCGCACATAATGTCCACGCAGCAATGAAATCAGTAAATAACCTACAGCTCATACATACTCCTGGAATGTACCTGTGTTTTTGGCCAACAAAATCGGTAATGATAAATTTATTTACCATGGCAACCAGGAAAGCTCTATTCGTGAGCGCACATTAGGGGAGGCGATTAGCAAAGTCAATAAATACAGACAGATCCTTGTTCTAAAATAGAAAATCTAATCTGCTAAAGAAACAGTACAGAAAAAGGAGTAATCCAAAAATCCAGCAGATTCAACAACAGTCTCTTGACAATTTCTCTTCTCTGCCAACTCGTAGCACAGAAAATCTGGTCAACATTTCCCAATTTTCAGAACGAATCCCAAACCCTAGATCTGCTCCACCATTCAAGCACAGGAAATACACAGGTTGTCACAACAGCTCTAAAGAAGTCCCTTTTGGAGGGATTTGTTCTTGACGGCCACATCAGGAACCCAATTGATTAACTATCACATCAGTTACACTTAAATAATCTTTATAAAATCTGTTCTTTGTGGAAATGCGAACTAACATCAATCAGTCAGCTGCTCCCTCCTTTTGGACTGATCTTCTTCACGTGCTTTCTTGATACTTCCCTGTTAAAATTAACACATGTACACCGAAAAGACTTACCAACTATACTGAAATTCCTGCGTATAGTTCATATATACAGTGCAGTCTCTAGACTGCTATATACTATGTACTCTGCAGGTTGCATGCTATATAGTTATGATTTTTTCTTAACTAATGCAATTGATTCTTTTCTTACATGCCTTTCCAAAAATATTTGTCTCGAAACCAAATACAAACTATACTGGAAAATATTTATAAATTATCACAAATAACAACCCAAATCTCATTCGCATGTGATTGTAATTAACAAAGTTGATTTGGTTGCATATTATCTTATATTATATTAACCAATCAAATAAATAGGGAGAGAATTGGATGGAAAGACATACATAGCATGGCGAAAAAGGAAGACGGATTTGCAGCTTTGCACTCAGCATCACCTAAAATCTGACGAAGCTGGCCATTTCTCCAGTGGTGCAGCGAACCAGTCCTACTCTGATGGTTCAATATACGCCAGTGCAATCCCCACCATGGAAAAAACATGGATGTAATGTGGAAAAGCACACATGAATCTGAAGGACGAACATACTATGGATGTGAAAATGCAGAAGAGCTAGTTGTATATGATAAACCTAAATAAAATGCAAATGAAAGGCTGTGAGCAATACATTATGAACTGAATGGGGCTTCAAAGCCCCACGCCTGTGTTATAGGTTGTCATGACCGTCATGACCGTCTTTCACAGAGAATTGTAGTCAGGCATTTGCTCTTACACAACTCAAGTAGAGAACTCAACCGAATCTTCACAGAGAAACACATAGAATTGACTGACAAAAACTGTTTACCACAACAACTTTGAGCACAAGTCCCAAAATGGTACATTGAGCAAACCTAGCTCATGGTCTACAGATTTAATTCGAAGACCTTTTTATTCAGTAACCTTGCGGAGCACTACAGACTTTTCAATTGCATATAGACCTGATAAGGCATTACTCATAGTTAGGAAAGAGTGACTTCCATTCCCTAATGCAAAACAAAGTGATGACATGTCTTCTAGCTAGAAGGAAACGATTCACGTATTTACTGAATTTGGCATGTGCTCAAGATGAAAAAATCAAGGATGGTATGAATTTGAATATAATAGAAAGTAAAAGATTTGGTACAGTTATAACAAACCACTTTACAACTGTGGTGTTAAAAATAAGATTAATAGAGAAAAAGCATTTATTTTTCTTATGATTTTTTTATTGACTCAGAGAACATCTAGGACAAGCTTGTGGTCCTGATTAGTTTACCTTCTCTACGACACTATCAGTGTAAAGCTATCAAGCTTGAGTCTGAATAGAGAAAAATTCATTTATCTTTCTTATGATTTTTTATTAACTCAGAGAACATTTAGGAGAAGTTTGCGGTCCAGATTGGTTTACCTTCTGTACGACACTATAAATGTAAAGCTATCGAGCTTGAGTATCGGATTAGCTCCATACATGTTGAATCTTGAAGGACAAAACATAGTACGGATGTGAATACTGCAGAGCTAGCTGTGCATGGTAAACGTAAATTAAAAGCAAATGAAAGGCTGTGAGCAATACATTATGATCTGAATGTCGCTCATCGGCATGGATATGAAGGGAAAATACTTAAAAGCTTTTGTTCTCTTAGGAAAGGTACACTAAAAAGAATAATTAACCTACTCGGCTGCTCCCTCACCATTTGTGTTTGCTCTTCTCCCCGTGCTTCCTCTATCAACCACTCACTGCAAAATAGTGTTCAGGATGGCTTCTTGGTTGACCTCAAAAAGAAAGCAGTGTATTGTGAATGAGTTGGAAATTGGAACAGTGACTTGTTATTATAGTTTGCACTCATGTGACAACATCAGTGGGAGTAGGTGGATACAAATGTCGAAATATACGCCTATTCACAAAACATGCAAATATGAACAAACTACAGACAATGGTAATGCACTTAGTTAACAAATATCACAGCTACAAATTTCATGCAACATGTTAAGAGCAAATAAGCTAGTATGAGATCCCTAAATTAAATCAGGACTTGGCTATGGAGATAAAGGCTCTTAATTCTTACACTGTCAAAACAAAAATCGAAAGCACGAACATAGGTCTCACTAAGATATACACTAATAACAACGTTGCATTGCAGAAGCTCAGGGTTCCTTGTGATATAGTTGTACTACAGTAAGTCAAACTTGAGATGCAGGATATCAGAAGATAATCAGTATATTGTATCACCTGGTCCAACCATGCAATCCAAACGATTCTGATCATACATATATTTTTGCATGTGCCAACAATACCTGGCCCGCAGTATCTGAATCTCATCCTAGCACCATTTATATTCTCATCCCAGACCAGATGCGGTACCTTGGGAAAAGCAGAACAAGAAGAAATGTTAAAATGAGGAAATAAAATTCTAACTAATAAAACCAACGTCTTGGCAAGATTGTTTTCCTAGGAAAGGCTAGTAAAAACATATGAAACTCCAGTCGAATTTACAACCTTATCCTATAAGGTATAGTTTGCGTGTGTATAGAGAAGTTCTTTTTTGCTAGTTGTAAGTTCTATCTATTCTTCGAGCAATCGAAAGTTAAGATTATCATAATTTCCCATTAGTGGCAAAACCACACTTAGTTTATACCACCAGGACATCATCAGTAAAGAAAAGGATCTACGAAAATAAGGTTTCAATTGATTTTCATCCCATAGCATCATATATTAGAATAGTCTGTTCAGTACACACATAAAGTATGAAAACAATACTGGTATTCACTTTAATTCTATGGTGTCCATGATGCTGAGCTAGACAATCGGTCATATTAGAAGAGAGTTGCTCATTGGGTATATCATATTTTGTTTGATGGAAGTTTTCCTTGTTCTTTTCAAATGAGAGGCACTCCAGTTAACAAGTAATAGCATTGTCTACACAATTCTAAAAATTGCCAAACATGTTTATCAAGAGATGCATTTCCTGATGGAAGTTACACGACAATTTATTATGATTAGGATCATAAATAACAATATTCAAAACATTGTAAGTAATGATGTAAGATAGTAGAAAAAATATGAATGAAACCCTATATTAGAGAACAATTCTGGTTACCTTAACATGCTAGGGCACAACATTAATTAATCCTGAACAAATTCAAGGCGAAAATGTCCAACACTCAATTGCATTGGAAAGATATTGAATATTTCAAAGCTCTGTGCAGTTAGGGAATAAGAGACAATTAACTGGTTAAAATAAATGTAGTAGAAAAACATTTAGATAAGGAATTATCTAACCACCACCACAAAAGACAGAAGCTTTGCCCAAGAAACAATCTGCATAGGAAAGAAGCTTATCAGTACCCTCAACATTCACTGTAAAGAGAAAGTGATAGTTCTAACACCATATGCCTCAGCAAAATAATGTCAATGATCACTTCCATATCAATGTTTGGGTCAGTCTGAGAGAAAATATGCTAATAAAAAAATACAACTAATAAAAATCGCATGTCATTGTCTCATTACTGGAAAGCTAAATCTTACCCACTCCAATTGTTGTAGAGTACAACAACTGAAGCTCCATATATATAATCATGCACATGATTTATGGTGAATCAGGTACTGAAACTCTTGAGCAACAAAGTCAAGAATTCAACTTGAAAACAACAATCAGATCATTCAACCAACTTAAAGGAAGAAGTACATTTACCACGAGATCATGAGCTCGTACCTGCTGCTGGTCACTCGTTGGCCACCGTTGTCCATCAGCTGAGGCCACGGTCATCAACCCACTGCCGCAGCCAGGAAGTCACCGCCGTCCACCATCCTAGTGAAAAACAGAAAGAATTCTCTAATTCATTTTTCAATAATAGACACTATTTATAGAGTAAACAATCAAACTTGACTTGTTCAAATATTCCTTCAATCTTTTCAGTTTGGTTATACTATATAAACGAGCACGGCGAAATTAGCAAATGAAGCTTGCATGCCCACACAAATAGGGTATTATGAATTAAACTCAAAATACTTCAAGACAAAACAATAAAAAATAAGTAGGTCGCACGGTATAGTAAACTGAATTGTAGCAGTAATACCTTGCTTTCAACCATGCTAACGTCTGTCTCAGTAATGCTACTCCTTCTGTAAGGAGCTGTAAAGCTACACCTAAGCACAGAACAAACCATTGTTAGTTGTTGCCACTGACACTGAAAATCCACATAGTTATAATTATAGCCTGGGTTATAGACTGGGTTTGACACTGACATTGAATTAAAATTATAGCCTGTGTTTTTAATACACACATACGTACACTCAATTGGAATCCCACTGAATTATATCCTGGGTTTTTAATATAAGATGCAGCTGCATAAGATCCACATAGATTTTCTAGCTTTATCATGCAAACAGATCATAGCCAAAGTATCCATATACAAAATACAGAGAACATGCATTTATAGACAAATGAGCAATGTTACAGTCCAAAGAGCATAGCTTTACCTTTTCAACAAAGATAGTTCATCTTCCTTCACCTCTAACAACGCTTAAAGGATAATGGGCATTTTTCAGGCTGTTCCTCAGGTAGCATGCCATCACTTCCAAGCAAATCATTTAGAGAGGACACAAAATGGTTGCAGCTAGCAAGTGCCTGTCAAGGAAACATTCCCTGATTTAGTAAACTGAATTGTAGCAGTAATACCTTGCTTTCAACCATGCTAACGTCTGTCTCAGTAATGCTACTCCTTCTGTAAGGAGCTGTAAAGCTACACCTAAGCACAGAACAAACCATTGTTAGTTGTTGCCACTGACACTGAAAATCCACATAGTTTATAATTATAGCCTGGGTTATAGACTGGGTTTGACACTGACATTGAATTAAAATTATAGCCTGTGTTTTAATACACACATACGTACACTCAATTGGAATCCCACTGAATTATATCCTGGGTTTTTAATATAAGATGCAGCTGCATAAGATCCACATAGTTTTTCTAGCTTTATCATGCAAACAGATCATAGCCAAAGTATCCATATACAAAATACAGAGAACATGCATTTATAGACAAATGAGCAATGTTACAGTCCAAAGAGCATAGCTTTACCTTTTCAACAAAGATAGTTCATCTTCCTTCACCTCTAACAACGCTTAAAGGATAATGGGCATTTTTCAGGCTGTTCCTCAGGTAGCATGCCATCACTTCCAAGCAAATCATTTAGAGAGGACACAAAATGGTTGCAGCTAGCAAGTGCCTGTCAAGGAAACATTCCCTGATTTAGTATGAACTCAAACCTGATGATGATACTCACACAAGAAGCACATCGTAATACTATTAAATGGAAAGTAGGAGATACCTGTAGGATAACATTGAGAAAGCAATTATTGCCAGTATTTTTAGGCCTCAAGTGTAGAATACTCTCTCTGATTCTGAAGAGGGCTTCCGAAGAAACCAATTGAACGGAAGGAAGCCAAAGAGAATGCACAACGTCATAAAATTCAAATCCTGAAAATATTGGGACATTTTTTCTCATTGAACCCAAACCTGGCCAACGGGCCGTGCTTCTTGCGGCCCGGCACGTGGCACGCGAAAAAAGCACGGCACCGGCCCGGCCCGGCCCGTGACGTGCCGTGCCCGTGCCGGCCCGTGAGAAGCTGGTGCCGTGCCTGGGCCGCGGAATGAGGCCCGTGTGCCAGCCCGGCACGGCACGCCAGGCCGCGCGGCACGCCAGGCACGCGGGCCGGCCCGCTGGCACGCCGGGGCCCGTTAGGGAATGAGCAGCAGCAAGCAGGCCAGCAGCGAGCAGCGAGCCAGCAGGCTTGCATGCATGCATGCATGCAGTGAGCGCTGCGCCGCTCGGCCGCTCGAGCCAGACAGGCAGGCAGCGATGCAGCCATGCAGGCATGCAGCACCAGCAGCGATGCAGGCCAGCAGCACGTCCATTTTTTTTATAATTTTTTATATTTTTTTTGGACTGAAATCGGAAAAAACAGAAAAAAAATAGACAAACAGGCTCGCGGGCCATTTTCCCGGCCCCGCGGGCTCACGTGCCACGGGCCGGCCCGTCTAAGGCCTGTGCCGGGCCCGTGCCGCACTGCGAGGCACATGGGCCGGCCCGGCACGGCACGCGTGCTTCACGGGCCGGCAGGTGCCGTGCCGGGCCAGGCACGTCAAGCCGGTGCCGGGCCTGTGCCGGGCCGGGGCGGCCCGTTGGCCAGGTTCGATTGAACCCTGTGTGTAGATTAGCTACGAAGGATGCAAGGGAAAACTAATCGTATGTAATAACCTTAGAACTTTAGAAGGAAGCATACGGGGTTTGGAGGACTAACCTTTTCCCGTTCGTCTGCGCCCATGTTCTTCCTCCTCTGCTGTTAAAGCTGCAGATTTGCTCGCTCTCTACCTCCTCTTCCTCCCTCAGTCAATTATATCTTCTTCCCCAACTTCTGCTCCCTCCCTACCTCCTCATCTTACTTCCAGAGCTTGTACCTGCTGCTAGTCGCTCGGCGGCGACCGTCGTCCACCAGCTGAGGCAACGGTCGTACACCTGCTGCCGCGGTCATACTCCACCTGCACTCCTCTTGTGGCTTGGCGACGACTCGCGAAGGATGCAGTTGACGAGGAGGCGATGCTGCAGCCGACGAGTACGGAGATGGGGGTGGCGAGCAGCACGAGGTGAGGCCGCTTGGGGGATCCCGGCTGCAACGAGGGCCCAGGGACGAGAGTCTCCACGGCGGAGGACTGGCGCCAGGATCTGACGAGGGCGCCGGAGAGAGAGGAGGTAGTAATGGCGGCAGGGATGCAGCAGCGACGGAAGGAGGCACATCGAGGAACCGTACCTTGCTCGGGATGTTGGTCGCTGGCACTGCTTGGCGGCAGGAAGTGCACATGGGCGCGCTCCCACCCCTTCACGGCCTCCTCCTCCCGCATCCTCTCCCAACCCAGTAAGAGCACAACAGGCCGCCAGCGGTGCCATGGCACCATCGTCTTTGCCTCCTCCCCTTCCGCCGCACTTAGCTCCGTCCTCTTCTTCGCGTGCTGCGGCCGGCGCAGCTTCCGTCCGCGCCGAGGTTGGGCACCGCGGCCGTCGGGAGGCGTCACCAGGTGGTGGTGAGGGGGGGAGGCGAGCGCCGGGGCCAGGAGAGAGGACGCACGGGTTGGGAAGAGAATGAGGACGCACAAGATATTTTGGACACGGTGAGATCTAGGTTTTCACTTGTTCCGTGGTTCGGGAGGCCCGACAAGGAAAAAGGAAGGCGACGCGAACGAGGAGTCTTCGCTGTCTCACGCCACTGGCCCCGCCTGCTCATGGTCCCATCCGTCATAGACCTATCCAATCAGGCAGGTAGTGAAAAAAGAAATAACCGAATGGACGGCTGCTGTGAAAAGCGGGATTTGGAATGTACTGTTCAGGTCGAATCCAACGTAGGCGGTTGATTTGGAGCTGAGGATGCCCTGGGAGGCCGGGTAGGCTCACGCCATTTATAGAGTAAATCTGAGGATGGCCTCAGGAGCCGGGTAGGCTCATGCCCTTTATAGGAGTAATGACAAGCTAACAACTAGCACTAGGCAATTATCACGATACAAGTAAAAGCTATGAGGGGAAAGAGATAACCGAAAGTAGAAGCACGCGGAGGCAAGGATGTATTCCCGAGTCCTCCTTGTTAAGGGAGTACGTCTCATTGGAGGGGTGTGAGCTCGCCACAAAGGCCTACTCAAGATGCCTCAAAAGGCCTCACCCTATTCTCCGATGAACCTCACCGCAAGGGTTAGGTTCACCTTCCACTATCGGAATCCTTCAAGGCGGAATCCGGAGCCTCTACAACGTTCTTGTGGCACACACCCACAACTTAATCGGGAGCTCCCAAATTAACAAATCTGTCACAATTCAACAAGTAGTAAGCAAATGAATCTAGGGAAAACACAAGCAAACCCTAGAAACAAAATCCCTCAAGTGAATGAGGGGG
Source organism: Puccinellia tenuiflora (assembly GCA_012064385.1). NCBI lineage: Eukaryota > Viridiplantae > Streptophyta > Magnoliopsida > Poales > Poaceae > Puccinellia > Puccinellia tenuiflora. The sequence continues at coordinate 505,162 of QRDG01000325.1, read as the reverse complement.
GAATGAAGAACGGCTTGGTGAAGATGTAGATCGGAGCCTGCTCCCTTCAATCCTCCAAAGATCAACGAGTTTGGGTGGAGGGATTGGGAGATCTAGTGAGTTTTGAGCTTGCAATAATGGTGGTCTTCAATGCTTGGGCGAGCTGAAATGACTGAAGGTAGGTGGAGGGGTATAAATACCCCTCCCCAATAATTGAGCCGTTGGGGGCTTTTTCTTGCGTGCAGAGAGCCCGGCCTGAGCCCGGCCAGGGGCCGGCCAGGCCGACCTGTCGGTGGGGAGGCAAGCAGGGGAGCAGCAGGGAGGCCGGCCTCGGCCCAGCCTGGGCCGGTTGGCCTGGCATGGAGGCCGGGCAGTGACCCGAGCCGGCCGGCCTCGGCCCGGCCTGGGCTGGGCTGCCTAGCACAGAGGCCGGCATGGTGGCCGAGCCGCCCGGCCTAGGCCCGGCCAGGCCGGCCAGCCAGGGCACCTCCAAAACGTCTATTTAAGCGCCAATCTTTCTCCTTTTTGGTAAATGGCATAATTCCAACAAGTGTAATTTCAACCCTGCCAAACTTAGCATCATATCAAATTATCACAGGTGTTGTTATCTAACACACAAAACATAGAGGAAAAACGAATGGTCTTTCAATCTCCCCCTTTTTGGTGTTAGATGACAACACTCGGATTTGCAATAAAAAAACTCCACACTAGATCATCTTTAATAAAATGGAAAGGGCTCCCCCTAAATGTGTGCATATCTTTTGTTTGCCTTGGAATGCAAATACACACATAAGGAGGGAAACATTCCCAACAAGATATAATCAACATGATATTCGCACAATAAGAGGCATATCCAACTAGGTTGAGATTTGAGAGTAGTATCGTACCTTATGCCAAAAGATGTTGACAATTATATCAATACACAATATTATGTAGACTCAACCATAGATGAACCCGAAAACCAAAATCCATAGTCTCATACAATAATTTAACATCGCATACAATAAAGATAACGAGGTCCATGATCATAAGCAAATAGAGTTCAACTTCAACTAAAACAAATGCAAATCCAAAGAAGCAAATGAGAATGCATGCTAAACATGAATGCAAATCCCCGGAGAGTACTTTCTCCCCCTTTGGCATCAAGACACCAAAAAAGGAGGAAAGTGGGCTGAGACGTCCAGGTGATCACTCGAAGGAGCCGTCGTAGCCATAGTCATCATCTCTAGCTGCCTCACCATCATCAGGAGCCTGTCCAGAGCTTGAAGCATCAACATTCCCCGACCAATAGGGACCAAGAGAGGAGGCATCATCGCCAAGCCAATAAGTGTTCTTGGACTTGTATGTATTTTCTGAAACTTCCTCGGAGCTTGCAGGGTAGGGCAACTCAAGTTTCTTCAGAATCTCTCTTTGGTTGCAGTTATATTGCTTTTGCTTTCTGTAGGCCTTGTAATCCTTGTCTTGCTTGTCAACAAAGAAGCAATTCATTTTCTGAAAGATGGACTTGAGGATGTGTTTCTTCTTTGGAGCTTCAACTTGAGGTTCCACTTGAGAGGAACTAACATTTTTAGATGGGGTGCAACGAGCATGCTTGTTGCTAGGTGGAACAACTGGAGCAACATCCTCTTCCTCATCCTCTACAAGCCCAGACAAAGGAAGGAGAGAAGGCTTGACAAACTCATATTCGTTGAGAAGAACTTGGGGTACCTTCTTGTTAATCAATTTCTGAAGATATTGGCCATAAATATGAACCTTGTTGCCAATGACCACTGAGCGCATCTCTTGCCGCATGTAATCCAACACATCCAAATGCTTGGCCAACCGCTTGAGATGCTCAATGTGATAGAGAAGATTGATCAACCAACTACGAACCTCACCCTTCTCCCCAAACTTGACATGAATGGTGTTCCTCATAATAACATGGACAACTTTCCAAAACAGAGTAAAGTACTTGGCCTTGGGACAATGAAGAGTTCCCATCTTGGCAGGGTAGCAATGATCAATTCCGGTCCGGGCCTTCATAAGCTTGCTTGGATCAACATGAATGCGCATAGAGGTGAGCAGCTGAAAAGGGAGCTCAACAATATCAAACAGTTCACCAAACTCAGCGAGAGAAGCTTCACACTTGATGCCACCACTCATCCAAATCATTTTCCTAGGTTCCCTTGGTTTCTTCGAAAAATGAACGGTGGCATAGAATTCTCTAAGTAATATCGGTGAAAAAGCAGTGTTGCATTCCATAAGACCACTAATGCCAAGAAAATCCATTAGCGCCATCACATCGGGGAGCGAGTCTCTTAACATTTGCACATCAAATTATTTTTGAGGCACATGAGTGTTCTTCCTAGGGCAAACAACATACTCATAGACTTGCTCATGCATCTTGCAATAGAATCTATTGTCACAACTAGTGCGCTGACCGAAATCATAAGGATTGAACTCAAGACGATCACACTCAAAGTCATAGGGGGAAAGCTTACTCCAAGACTCATGCACCGGTTCATCTGGGTTGACCACAATCTCACACCTTTCCTTGGATCCAGGCACCTTCTTGCTCTTGGCCTTGTCCTTGTTTGAACTTGCTATCCTTGCTTGATCCAAACTTGCAAAGCCACCAATACCACCAACAAGAGAGGGGATCTCCCCAAAAGCTTCACCAAAGGGGATTTCTTTTGGATAGGAGGATAGATCGGGAGGGGATCTCGCACATCTGAGGGCAAAAGGGGTGGGGGAGTGGAGCAATGGAGGAGGGAGGGCAACAATGGCGATGGAGTCTTTTTCGTGGTGGGGGGAGGAGGAAGAAGGAGTGGAGATAGATCTCAACCGATCAACTTGAGGAAAAAGAAGGGGTCCCGACCCACCGGCTTTGCCCCGGCCTGGCCGGGCAGGCACCCGAGCCGGCCGGCCTCAGCCCGGCCTGGACCCAGCATCGCGCGGGGGGGGGGGGGGGGGGGGGGGAGGCCGGCCAGGCGCCTGAAGCGACCGGCCCCAGCCTGGACTCAGCCCGGCCTCGCGCAGGGGGCAGGCCGGCCACGCACCCGAGCCGCCCGGCCTGAGCCCGGCCAGGCCGGCCTCACAGAACACCAAAAATTCCTTGATTTCCTTGATCTTCCTTGACTCAAAATTTTCTTGATCTTTCTTGACTTGAAATTTTTGATATTTCTTGACTTGAAATTTTTGCTTGATTTGAATATAGCTCCGGAGTGTCAAATGGGGAAAGCAAGCATGATAGACATGAAGAAAAGAGCAAGCAAAAAATTTCACACACATTCAGAAAGAAGAACCAAAACACAACATTGAATGTGATGAGGTCCAAATAAATCTCAAAAAAAAACTCCAATCATGATCAACTCCTAAGAAGGAGGGCGGTGGCCGAGGCCAAAGGCGAGGCCAGTAGGAGGGCTTTAACAGGCTTGAGCCTGCCCTCTGAAATTGTATTTTTTTTACTACTAGTAATCTTCCAGTTTCAAAAAGGCCCATTAGCTCCAGCCCAACTTACACACGCATCTCATCGCATCGCACGCACGTAGCTCCTCCTGGCTCCATCCAAACACAAGCAAAGCAGGAGACGGAGGTGGGCAGGCCACGACCGGCGAGGGCGCGAGGCGGCAAGCCGGCGACCGAGGCGGGGCTGGGGTCTGGTGGAGCGCCTCACCGCCGCACACCTCCACGAGGCATGACCGCACCGGCACGCGGATGGCGGACGCGCCCAGCCGCGAGCCGCCAAACCCTAGCCTGCCTACAGAGGAGCTGAGGAGAGCGCCGTCCTGCGGCCTGCGGCCTGCCGGAAGTATCTCTGCACCGGACCAGAGAGAGGAGCGCCCGCCTGGTCGCCGCATCATCGGAATCGTCAGCATTCATCTTCGGTGGTATTTTGTCCTCCACCTCCAATCCTCATATTATTTTGCTATCTTTCTGTTGCAAATTTGTAATTATGTAGTAGATGCAGTTAATTTATCTATGTGTAATATATTTCCAGATTTGTAAAAATGAAGAGAAAGCATATGAACATCCTTAGCTATTATACATCTAGTGTGCAATGAAGATTTATCTATGTATAATATATTTCCATATTTTCAGCAATGAAGATTATTAAAACAGATTTGCGCAATAAGGTGTTCGAGGAATGGTAAATGATTTAATGGTGTACTAAAGTGAGAAAGAGATATTCAAAAGCATTCAAGATGATCAGATCATTATACAGTTTCAGAAATTGAGGGATCGTAGAGGAATATGCCGAGCGAGTATGATGTGATTTCTTAGAGGTACATGTTTGTTTACTAGTTTTATTAGAGAGTTCACTTTGTCCTTTGGTTGTTGCTTCTCTAGTACTGGATGTATTAGTGTGTGATTTGTATGCTTTTAGCCTGAAAATTTGTGGTATTTTGTCTTAAATCATTTTATGTCTTATATATTGGCTTATTTTCAATGGAAGTAGTCGTTTAGTTAGTTGTCGTCAATTTTAAGCCTCTGCTGCTGTATTAAAATAAGTTGGGTGGTGCCCCAAGCGAAGGCGGAATTGCAGTTAGTAGCAGTTTTCCCTCGTTTAACGAATCGAGGTTTATCGAACCAGTAGGACTTTGAAATCAACAACGAGGTGAATGTTGAAGATCTCTGGCGCTTGACCTTCAACAGATGTGGACCTGCACACACTCAACCAAAATAATTTGCCCCCAACAGCGGAAAGGTTGTCAATCTTTCCGGTCTCGCAGAAAACAAAGCGGTTAATTGTATGATGAAATAGATGAAATATGAAAAGTGACTAGAGGAATAATGATAATTAAAAGCAAGTAAATGAGGTTGTAAACAATGTAAAAAGATGGACCGGGGGCCATGGGTTCACTAGTGGAGTCTCTCAAGTAAATAAAATATGCATGTGATGGTTGAACGAATTATAGCTAGGCAATTGACAAGATCATGACACAAACCCAATTTAGCTATGACAAAAAGGACTTGTTAATATTTATGGAGGCATCACGACAAGGAACACAGACCGTTGAGTCTAACTGCGTCTTTGTCTAAAAAGTCCACCGTGGGATCGCTATCCAGCCTGTCACCCAACGGTTTTAAGTTGCAAGCAACAAACAATTGCATTAAGTAAAGTGCATGAAGTAAGCAATACTAATATCAAAAGAGACATTAACACCGCTGTTTTACCCTTAGTAGCAACAGCACACCCTCTCCCTTAGACGTTTCTGTCACTCGTGCCCAGGAACAAAAGGGGGCATGAACCCACTATCTAGCATAAATACCCTCTCTTGGAGATACACAAAATCACTTGGCCAAAGTAACTACGCACATCGGAGAGCATGCAAGAACATAAATTACTCATATAAGAATCATGCACAATCTGAACATAACTTCATAATCCATCAGATCCCAGCAAACACATCACATAGCATTACAATAATCGATCTTGATCATGTTAGGCAGCTCACAAGATCATAAGACATGAAGCACAAGAGAGAGAGACTACCAACTAGCTACTGCGATGGACCCGTAGTCCAAGGTGAGACTACTCACAAATTATCCCGGAGGAAGGCATGACGATGAAGAGCCCTCCGGGATCGATCTCCCCTCCGGCAGAGTATCGGGATCAGCTTCAGATTGGACCCCGAACTAGGGTTTTCGGTGACGGCGCGTCGGGGTCGAGTTTTTGGAAAATAATGGCCGCCCCGCCATTTTTAGGTTATTTCTGATTTTATAGGCATCGGAGGGGGCCGAGGAGGTGCCCCACGGGCTGGGGTGGGTCCCACCCACGGGTCCCCCCCTAGGTCGCGGCAGGAGGCCGCCTGCGCCCTGTGGGTCGCCTCCGAGGCTGCCCTTCGGACTCCGTCTTCGTCTTGGCGTAAAAATAATCCCCATAAATTTTGGTGCAATTCCGAGAATATTTCCAGAAGTAAATTTCTGAAACAAAAAGACAGCAGAAACAGGGAACTGGCACTTGGCATCTTGTCAATAGGTTAGTCCGACAAAATGCATAAAAATGATATAAATGATAGTAAAAACATGTGACAATAACACAAAACTAGCATGGATCACTCAAAAATTATAGATACGTTTGAGGCGTATCAGCATCCCCAAGCTTAACTCCTACTCGTCCTCGAGTAGGTAAGTGATAACAAATAATTTTTGATGAGACATGCAACCAACACATTCTTGATCAAGATAGTGATGCAAATCAAAGGATGTGAATGAAGAGATACGAAACAATTGTCTATAATTGATAGCAAGAAAGCAATGAATAAACAAGTTGAATCATCCAACCAAAACCTTTCATAAATAGTATGTCAAAGACATAAAAACAATGTGATCAACATATTTGACTAATTCACAAGGATAATAATTCCATGACAAAAGTGTTTGAGAATCAACACAAAGGAAGATGTAAGCATTAGCAAAGAGCTTCAACTTCCAACAACTTTATCTTATAGATAAAGTCAATATAAATATTCATGTTTAATCTTGATAATGTAATATGCTCAACGATACCCAGGGTCAATGCTAGATGTTTGCTTTTGTGGAGATAGAAGGAAAAAGGGAAAACTGACTCAACATTAAAAGTAAAAGAAAGGCCCTTTGCAGAGGGAAGCAGGGATTAGTCATGTGCTAGAGCTTTTTGGTTTTTAAAACAGAAGTAAAATGATTTTGAGGTATGCATGCTTTCGTCAACGACTTCACAACAGAGAAACTATCTAGTCCCTCATGACAAGCAAGGTTTTTAGACTTGTGAGATCAGCTGGTTCTTAGAAGAGCTAGTACGCTCTTCTTTCTCCTTGGTTTCACCACTGTCCAATGTTTGGGCCGATTTCTCAGATTTGCATTGCGCGGAGGAGAATTGTGAGTTTTATTTATATTTTTGCTTAAGCTGCTCTCGGGTTGATTCAAGTGAAGACGCAATCCATCAACACCGGGTGAAAGGGGGGAAATGACCTCGCTTGTCACAAGTTATATCTGGCTCTCTACTGCTCCCTCATGAGCTTAAAAACAGAGGCACAAATAAGAAGTATTTTGAATTTTTAAAGGTAGCACATGACAAATTTACTTGGAATGGTAGGAAATACCATGCATAGGTAGATATGGTGGACTCAGCTGGCAAGAAAGTTTGGCTTTGTGGATTGGATGCACGAGTGAACCATACACTCAGTACGAATTTTTAGGCTTAGCAAAAAAGTGTTTGAAGCAAACATCTAACAATAACCGGTAACAGAACAACATAAGACATTTACCGGTCCTAACCATAAAAACTCTACACCGTCTCCCTTGTTGACCAAACAATTCTTTTGATGGAAAGATTAGCACTATGAATTAACAACTGTGAAAAACCACACAATTTCAAGCTTTCAACCATATTTCTTTACTAATCAATTCCACTCAAATAACCAGCAAGTTTAGGCATTCAACTTAACATCTCAAAACAATTAAGAAGCATCAAGTATCCACACCATGATCTACAAAATTATGCAGGCTTTTCATTTTATTCTATCATCACACAAACAGCATTTTGTCGCATTGACAATTCAAGCAATTTTTCAACAACAACTCTCCAACAAGTATAAGTGACGAACAAGAGAGTTTAACTTAACGACTAGCAACTCTAAACAAGATAAAATCTAAAAGCGAGAGCTTACTAGAAAACAAACAGTAGCTAAGAATACTCAAAAAGATATAAGCGAAGCAAAGGAGTATTCAAACGAAAAAGCGGAGCGTGTCTCTCTCCCACACAAATAATGCTAGGATCCAACAAAGATATGACTAGCAAACAAAAAAACAAAACTGAAAGTAAAAAGATGCTCCCAGCATAGGACATAATATGTAAAGTGATAAAAACGAAGTTCAACGAAGACGACTGCTGGTGTATTAAAATAAGTTGCGGGGTGCCCCAAGCGAAGGCGGAATTGCAGCTAGTAGCAGTTTTCCCTCGTTTAACGAACCGAGGTTTATCGAACCAGTAGGACTTTGAAATCAACAATGAGGTGAATGTTGAAGATCTCTGGCGCTTGACCTTCAACAGACGTGGACCTGCACACACTCAACCAAAATACTTTGCCCCCAACGGCGGAAAGGTTGTCATTCTTTCTGGTCTCGCAGAAAACAAAGCGGTTAATTGTATGATGAAATTGATAAAATATGAAAAGTGACCAGAGGAATAGTGATAATTAAAAGCAAGTAAATGAGGTTGTAAACAATGTAAAAAGATGGACAGGGGGCCATGGGTTCACTAGTGGAGTCTCTCAAGTAAATAAAATATGCATGTGATGGGTGAACGAATTACAGCTAGGCCATTGACAAGATCATGACACAAACCCAATTTATCTAAGACAAAAAGGACATAATAATATTTATGGAGGCATCACGACAAGGAACAAATACCGTTGAGTCCAACTGCGTCTTTGTCTAAAAAGTCCACCGTGGGATCGCTATCCAGCCTGTTACCCAATGGTATTAATTTGCAAGCAACAGACAATTGCATTAAGTAAAGTGCATGAAGTAAGCAATACTAGCATCAAAAGAGACATTAACACCGCTGTTTTACCCTTAGTAGCAACAGCACACCCTCACCCTTAGACGTTTCTGTCACTCGTGCCTAGGAACAAAAGGGGGCATGAACCCACTATCTAGCATAAATACCCTCTCTTGGAGATACACACAATCACTTGGCCAAAGTAACTATGCACATCGGAGAGCATGCAAGAACATAAATTACTCATATAAGAATCATGCACAATCTGAACATAACTTCATAATCCATCGGATCCCAGCAAACACATCACATAGCATTACAATAATCGATCTTGATCATGTTAGGCAGCTCACAAGATCATAAGACATGAAGCACAAGAGAGAGAGACTACCAACTAGATACTGCCATGGACCCGTAGTCCAAGGTGAGACTACTCACAAATCATCCCGGAGGAAGGAATGACGATGAAGAGCCCTCCGGGATCGATCTCCCCTCCGGCGGAGTGCCGGGATCAGCTTCAGATTGGACCCCGAACTAGGGTTTTCGGTGACGGCGCGTCGGGGTCGAGTTTCTGGAAAATAATGGCCGCCTCCACGTTTTTCGGTTAAAAGGGATTTTATAGGCGTCGGAGGGGGCCGAGGGGACGCCCCAGGAGCAGGGGCGGGTCCCACCCGCGGGTCCAGGTGGGGCCGCGGCAGCAGGCCGCCCCTGCCCTGTGGGTGGCCCCCAGGCTGCCCTTTGGTCCACTGGTGTCTTCCGTCGCATAAAAATTCTCCGTAAATTTTGAGCTCAATCCGACGATATTTCCTATGGTGGATTTTCTGAAATACAAAAACAGCAAAAATAGGAAACTGGCACTTGGCATCTTGTCAATAGGTTAGTCCGACAAAATGCATAAAAATGATATAAATGACAGTGAAAACATTTGACAATATCACAAAACTAGCATGGATCACTCAAAAATTATAGATACATTTGAGACGTATCAGCATCCCCAAGCTTAACTCCTACTCGTCCTCGAGTAGGTAGGTGATAACAAATAATTTTTGATGAGACATGCAACCAACACATTCTTGATCAAGATAGTGATGTAAATCAAAGGATGTGAATGAAGAGATACAAAACAATTGTCTATAATTGATAGCAAGAAAGCAATGAATAAACAAGTTGAATCATCCAAGCAAAACCTTTCATAAATAGTATGTCAAAGACATGAAAACAATGTGATCAACATATTTGACTAATTCACAAGGATAATAATTCCATGACAAAAGTGTTTGAGAATCAACACAAAGGAAGATGTAAGCATTAGCAAAGAGCTTCAACTTCCAATGGCTTATCTTATAGATAAAGTCAATATAAAGATTCATGTTTAATCTTGATAATGTAATATGCTCAACGATACCCAGGGTCAATGCTAGATGTTTGCTGTTGTGGAGATAGAAGGAAATAGGGAAAACTGACTCAACATTAAAAGTAAAAGAAAGGCCCTTCACAGAGGGAAGCAGGGATTAGTCATGTGCTAGAGCTTTTTGGTTTTTAAAACAGAAGTAAAATGATTTTGAGGTATGCATGCTTTCGTCAATGACTTCACAACAGAGAAACTATCTAGTCCCTCATGATAAGCAAGATTTCTAGACTTGTGACAGCAACTGGTTCTTAGAAGAGCGAGTACGCTCTTCTTTCTCCTTGGTTTCACCACTGTCAATGTTTGGGCTGATTTCTCAGATTTGCATTGCGTAGAGGAGAATTGTGAGTTATATTTATATTTTTGCTTAAGCTGCTCTCGGGTTGATTCAAGTGAAGACGTAATCCATCAACACCGGGTGAAAGGGGGGAAATGACCTCGCTTGTCACAAGTTATATCTAGCTCTCTACTGCTCCCTCATGAGCTTAAAAACAGAGGCACGAAGAAGAAGTATTTTGAATTTTTAAAGGTAGCACATGAAAAATTTACTTGGAATGGTAGGAAATACCATGCATAGGTAGATATGGTGGACTCAGCTGGCAAGAAAGTTTGGCTTTGGGGATTGGATGCACGAGTGAACCATACACTCAGTACGAATTTTTAGTCTTAGCGAAAAAGTGTGTTTCAAGCAAACATCTAACAATAACCGGTAACAGAACAACATAAGACATTTACCGGTCATAACCATAAAAACTCTACACCGTCTCCCTTGTTGACCAAACAATTCTTTTGATGGAAAGATTAGCACTATGAATTAACAACCGTGAAGAACCACACAATTTCAAGCTTTCAACCATATTTCTTTACTAATTAATTCCACTCAAATAACCAGCAAGTTTAAGCATTCAACTTAACATCTCAAAACAATTGAGAAGCATCAAGTATCCACACCATGATCTACAAAACTATGCAGGCTTTTCATTTTATTCTATCATCACACAAATCGCATTTTGTCACATTGACAATTCAAGCAAATTTTCAACAACAACTCTCCAACAAGTATAATTGAAGAACAAGAGAGTTTAACTTAACAACTAGCAGGTCTAAACAAGATAAAAGCTAAAAGCGAGAGCTTACTAGAAAACAGATAGTAGCTAAGAATACTCAAAAAGATATAAGCGAAGCAAAGGAGTATTCAAACGAAAAAGCGGAGCGTGTCTCTCTCCCACACAAATAAAGCTAGGATCCAACAAAGATATGACTAGCAAACAAACTAACCAAACTGAAAGTAAAAAGACGCTCCAAGCATAGCACATAATATGTAAAGTGATAAAAACGAAGTTTAACGAAGACGACCTTATGATAGTCGATGAAGATGAGGGGATGCCTTGGGCATCCCCAAGCTTTGACTCTTGATAGTTCTTGATATTCCGAGGGGGTGCTATGGGGGCATCCCCAAGCTTGAGCTCTGATCCATCCTCGATTTCTTCATATTCCTCTCCTTTGGAACTTAAAAACTCTCTTCACACAAAACTTCTCATAATTTGATTAGAGGGTTAGTGCTCATAAATTAAAATGCACATGTGTTCAACTCATGACAAATTGCAAACCAACTTCATTAAACATTAGCTAATGTTTACTAAGCCTCAATGTGGCACTCTACCCCTAGAGTATGATATATGACGATGGTAAAGAGACAAATGCAAAATAAAAACAGAATCTGTCAAAATCTGAACAGCCTGTAAAGATAGAATTTTTCGAGGCACTTCTGCAGCTCAAATAAAAAAACTTAAAACAAACGTAGGATAGATAAAAGCACCAGGCTTGCTGTAAAAAATTATCAGAAAAAGATAAAATTCTGGCGATTTTAGGATTTTCGTGCAACAGGCGCACAAAATCTGTTTTTGGACAGCAACACAATACCTCGCATTTTCAATGCATTAGAGGCTAAACTTGGCACAAAAAACCAAAAGAAAAAGATACAATGAAGTTGCTACAGAGGTAATAACTTCATGACTCAAGAAAATAAAAAAGCAAACTGAAAATAAAAGATGGGTTGCCTCCCAACAAGCGCTTTTCTTTAATGCCTTTTAGCTAGGCGCAATGCCAAATATCAAGTTTTTTCGGGATCAAAGTGTCGCAACAGTGGAACATGGGGTTCCCCTGATGCGGTCAAAGTGGGTCCATTGCACATGGGCCCACCAAGGAGGCACTCAAGGTCAAGGCACAAGACTGGCAGATGGGCCCCCCATCTGGCCCACTGCGTCCCGGCACGCGCGGCATCAACAACCCAGGCAAAGGACTCGGGGACCCTCCGGGGTCCCCTCGACCCGGAAGCAGGCATGGAGGTCTCGGGACCCCGACGCCCGGCAGGAGGCCAGGCTCACCCCGGGAACCAACCTCCAGTGCGCAAAGAGGATATGCTTGCCATCCCTGGCTGGAGGGTCCTAGAAGACTTGGGCGCCAAGAAGATGGAGCCGCCAAAGGGGGGCAGAGGCGGAAAAGCTGTCAGCCTCTGTCCGCCCTCTCTAGAAAAGGTGGGCGACCTCACCTACCCCCACTGAGAAGAATACTTGGACGAGAGGAGGCCACGTCGCCTCCTAAGGAGAACCCGGAGGGGTTTTCCCGCGAAAACCCCTCCGGCCCCAAGGGTGCACCTGTGGTATCCCCTTAGCCTATAAAAGGAGGACCAAGGCACCCAAGGGGAGGACAAGTGAAGGGAAGCAGAGCACAAGTCCAAAAGACAAGTTCGGGGAGGCTAGGCTAGGTAGTGCAGGAGTCCAAGGTTATCTTATGCGAGAGGTGATCTCCTCCGGGCCAGGATCTGCTCGTCTTCAACCTCTAGCCAACACCTCCCGGGTTCTCACCCGCAACCACCATTGTAAAGCTACACCATGATACACCTCTCAATCCAGACATGCAGGAGTAGGGCTGTTAGCCTCCGGGCGGCCTGAACCTGGGTAAACTCCTTGTGTCTCTGTGATGCTTGCTAGTACGTAGATCTCGAGCGTAGATGAAGCCCCCGGGCGGAAGACGTCACTCAGCCTCCTTCGCTCCCCATACCGAAACTAAAAAGGGGGTATCCTTTACTCCCGGTGTCCATGATCTGTAACAGCCCCACTTTTGTTACCTGAAAATATGAGTAAAATTTTCACTTTTTGCATCTCATTTGCATCATGGCATCCCTCATTCATATTTGCTTCACATGAAATAAAGGAGCAACAAATAAGAAACCAAATATGATGATGTGAATGATGAAAAAACTCTCAATTTAATTTCTCATATTTGTCCAGGAAGTTCCAACAACTACAAATATAATTGTTGCCAAATTTAATGCAATTGCAAATTCAAATATTTGGATAAAGTCCTAAAATGCAAGAGAGCAAATTATGAAATGTTACCACATGAGATATTTTCCAAATGGGCTGCAAATTTTACCACAGGTTCCAAATAATATATTATGGCTCTGTAAATTTTTCCAGAATTTTTAAAATTAATTAAGGGCCTCAAATAAATGGCTAAACCTTGCTGGAATTAAAGAAAATGGGAAAAGGATAAAACACTGACAGTGGGTCCCCACTGTCAGCACCATCTTCACTGTGGCGACAGGGAGAACCCTGGCGCCATGGCCGCGCCCCACCATGGCCTCCACCGTGGCCCCCCTCGCGTCCTGGCCACCCAAGGAGGATAAGGAGGTCCCCCTCGACCACCTGCTCTTCCTCCCCCTCCTTTTCCCCCCGTTGCAGGAACCCTAGAAGCGGCCGCGCCATGCCCGTGACCTAGCCGCTCTGCCGCCGCTCGCCACCGTCGACTGGGGCCGCCCGAAGCAGATCGAAGCAGGCCATCGTCTCCGCCTCGTCTCCCTCTCCCCCCCTCCAGGCAATCGAGCTCGGGAGCCGGGAACCGCCACAATCGACCTCACCTTCTCCGCCTCCGACCGACGACCGCCGCCACATTTCCGTCGCCGTCGGCCCTCCTCTGCCACCGCCGAGCACACCCACGCGCTCAGGGTGAGCTCACGGTCCTCCTGGACCTCTTCTCCTCTCTCTTCCCCTCTGATTTTCGCCGTAGCGCAGATAGCCGAACCGTGCCGCCGCCGTGGCTCGTCGCCGGCGCTCCTCCGGTGACCTTTTGGTCACGCCTTGCCGCCACCTAGTTCCCTCAGCGCGTAGATCACGCCCGTGCCCTCCGTTAGGTCTAGATCGGCACGTAGGGACGGATCCTTGATCGGCAGGCCGCCGGTCACCGCACGCTCGCCGCGCCGGTCCTGGCCTTTCCTCCGGTCAAACCTGTCTGTGGCCCCATTGGGCCGACGTGGATGCCAGCGTGGAGCGGCCCCGCCAGTCAGTCACTGTGGCTAGCCCAGCCACGGTGAAAAACGGTTCGGGCTGTTTTCTGGATTTAATTTAAAAGACAGAAATTGTGTTAAACTTTGAAATTACATATCTTTTGAACCATAAGTCCAAAAAATGCAAATAATATACCAAAATGCTCAGGAAGAAATTATCTATCTGTAGGGCCATTGGTTGAATTAATTGACCAAAATAAATTGCCTATAATTAATAAAAACAGAGATGGCAGATTTAATTCAAATTTTGGAAATTGCATAACATGAGTTCTACTCATCCAAAAATTATGAATAAGCTCTCAAAATGTTCAGTGAACAATTATCTACAAGTTTATGTCATTTGAGGGAATTTTAGATGCAATGCTGGTGCTGTTTAATAAAAATAGCTAAAAAGGCAGAATTAAATCAATTATTAAAAATATCATAACTTGTTGAATAATGATCCAAAAATTGCAAATGATATATCAATTTGATCAGCCACTCAAATGCTATCTAGCCATGTTAATGTCACAGTATGAAAATAACTTTTCCTTTGATGTCATTTTCGAATTGGTTAAAATGATTTAAATCGCATAACCGTTTAAATCACCGTTTCTTCATCATTAATCAGAAAATTGCAAACGAAGTACCAAAATGATTAGTAGGACAATATCTATCTAATAATGTCATTTTCATGCATTTAGGATCCATAATTCAGTACTGGACATTTTGGATAATAATGCAATTCACTAAGTTAAATATGGAGTTGTGACCCGTTAATTGCTATATTTAATTTAGGGGTTCCATTTAACTTGTGGGACATGCCCAATATGATTTCAGTGCATAATTTGACCATCTCATCATGATTGTGCATTGCACCTTGTATTCGTGTTATTTATTTCGTTTTCTGTATTGTTTATGTATTGGTAGATTCAGGAGTCGAGGTTCCACCACAATACCTCGACGATCCACGCGACCAGTACTACCAGCAAGGCAAGAACTAACCTAACCTTCTTGGCATCTAGCATCCAACTGTTTTATAAACTTATTTTATCCGCCATAATATTGCATGCGATTCAAATGTCTCTTTTGGTCAAGATTTAGAGTATCCTACAAATGCATGTCTTCCCCGAACCATCACATGTCTCCCCTCCTATGAACCATAGGTTTGATGTGTTGGCCGGAGACAAAGATATAATGGATGTATTTATATGCTTGGCTATGCTTAGCCATGCTTAGTCGTATGCTAGTTATGTCCGTTGATTAATTCCATATTGATGTTGTTGATGGAATGATTCGGGCGTGGTGGATACATGTGATGCTTAATTAAATTGCTAAGAAGGCTGGGATGAGTTGCCATCGGGGATGGTGTTTTGTCTCGTTCCTGCCCCTAGGTGCGAGTTCTTTACCTCTTGAACCAAGACTAGCGTGCTACCAACGGTGGGGGTATGGGCCCCTTACTAACTGAATAACTTGTGCGGGCGTATCCAAGGGTCCTCTAGTTTGTGCTTTCCATTTGCGAGTGTGTGGTCGGTGATGATGATGATGATGATGATGTGATGACGATGGTGGTGATAGGAGTGGCGATGGGGCAGGGTGTTGAAATAGGCACTGAACTTGTCATGTCGTCACGATGACCCTTGGATAGTCTCATGCGAGGTAAAGGTTTAACCGCGCCCGCCCTGCCGGCTTTCCCCGGAAGAGAGCTAATTGTACAGGCAAGGGGTCGGACGGTACCAATGGATAAAAACAGTACACCCCCGCAGGGTTTAATCTTTTCGAAAAGCCGTGTCCGCGGTTATGGACGACTTGGGAATAGACGATAAGATCATAGATAACATTTAACCTAATTGAGATGGCATCTAGAGGTTGCATAATCAACGTGTGGTAAATGTTCATTTCCTCGAGGTTGATTCGAGGGAGTGCCTTGGTGGATACGAGTGGTGAATGCTGGGTACTGCTGGTGCAAGGTGACCTGAAGAAGAAAGTTTTACTATCTTATCCCCTTTGAGAAAAACCTTCTGAGTAGTCGGTGCCATGAGTCCTAGTGTTACCTGAAGAAAAACTTGCTTTCTGCAAAACCAACTACTTACAGCATTAGAGCCTCCGTCAGCATCGGGCCTATATCGCCCTACTAATTCTTGCGAGTACGTCGTACTCAGCCTTGCCTAGTTGATTATTATTTGTTTCAGAGGAGGACTCCACCGGACTGGAAGGTGGGTTCTTTATCGACATCGACGAGTAGTATGGGGTTCCCAGGTGGCAGTTTGGGATGTTTCGGAACAGGCTGGCTGTGATATGTTATTGTAGGCCTCTTAGGCCATAACTTGGATCTTGTTGTTAGACAACTATATTTGCTTTCCGCTTGATGTAATGATGGGTCTGCGACCTCTGATTGTGATATTTGCTATCTTTCTCATATATGAGTTGAACTATGATCTCTTGTGTCGTAGAGTCTGTGATGTGCCAGTTGTTCCGTAGTCTTGGTCTCTTTGCTATACGTGAAAGCGATGTCTGAGCTTATGGCATGATCGAGGTGTTGTGTGCCGATGATGTATTCCGAGCACGCCTGCCAATGAGTTTTGGCCTGGGATTGGTAAACCCAGTAACCCTCTATTGTGTAGCATGACCGGTTACACAATGTTTCACTGTATAGCACTGGGGTCGGAGCGCTACAAGTTGGTATCAGAGCAGTACTGCCTGTAGGAAACCCGTTCTATTGGTCGATGTCGAGTCTAGTTGAAAATTATTTATAACCTAAAAATGAGTTGTGAAAACCTTCTTAGGATTCTTTTTACTTCTTACCCAATTCGCTCTAACTCTGAGTCACCTTACCTCTATTTATGTTAAAGTTGGGTCAAAGTTTAAGGATCATCGGGGTTGGGTTCTTACCGTCTAGATTAATTCATGAGTATCATTTCCGTTCCTAACTGTTGAATTGTTCTGTTATTGCTACAGATGACGCGTTCGGGACTTGTTGTCTGTCTGACTCGCTGTGAGGGTGTCCGCGGGTTTCCCGCCTTGTTTGCTGCAGCCTTAGCCAGCCAGGGTTGCCCTTGGTACCCTGAGTACATCGTGTATGAGGAGCACATGCCGTACGGACAGGGGAAATTCTTCTGTGAGGCCCGTGTCCTGACTCCGGATGGAGACGGAGTCCAGCACCAGAGTGTAGGTGTGGGCATGACCGTGGAGCAGGCTGTTCAAGAGGCTGCGTTCAACGGCCTCTCCGTGTACCACGGAGACTGTGACTACCTAGATAACCCTATCTCAGACTTCTATCACTTTCCAGCTGCTGAGGCCGGTCTGGAGGGCTGCTATGTTGCTAGGTACTCAGACCCAGCGACCGAGCCAGATCACGACCACCGAGCTCTTATCGAGATGGTGAGGGCATTGGACCTTCGTGCCCGTCAGTGGTACCTATACACGGTGGCTGCCCGTGATAGTCACCGGAGCACTCTGATGGCTTTGGAGCCTTATGTCCATGCCGGGATAGTTTCCCCGGATCTCCTCTCGCCGCTACCGATGGATCTGCCCAATTACATGAGCAGCCCAAGAGTGGGTGGCACCATTCCACCACGTGGACCTGCTCGAGACACCGGTGGCGACGTCCACACGCCGCCTTATGATCGCCAGCCAGCTAGTGCCCGCCGTTTCCGCACTCGCTCTGTGCGTCTCCCGGCGAGTGCCCGGTACTTCTAGTAGATCGGTATCTACGGGTACATTGAATCGTATCCTTGCCTTCCTGCGTGATGAGCAAGATACACACTATCTGTATTGGTTGCCTTTCGAGTTCTAATTGTTGTATCGCACTAAAAGACTTGTATCATCGGTAATTTCCATTCGTGTAATGCAGACTAAGGCATTTGTAAGCTCGTATCTGAACCACCTAATGGGTTTTATTCTGACTGGCTTGTGTTGTCATGTACAAATTGTTTTCCCTGCCATGTTGATGTGATGATACCTATCTTTCTCGTTCAATCCTGATAAATTGTTGCCATTCATATTCGCTTGTTCGGGTCTAAGCGCTCACTTGATTCCCTCCATTTTTGGAGAGAGATACTAACTGTGTCCTTGTTCATATCTCCAGAATGACTCCTACCCGTCGTGGTGAAAACAGCAATCCTGAGCCACCGCCGCCACCCACTATGGCGGAGGTTTTGATGATTATTGAAGAGGGCCGTGTGCGCAACGAGAATCTGCTCGCACAGTTGGTGCAGCAGGGTGTACGCAGGAACACTGAATGCAGTACCCTCACTGAATTCCTGAAGTCCCAGCCTCCCACCTTCGCTTATGCGAAAGAGCCCTTGGATGCTGATGATTGGCTTCGCGCTCTTGAGCACAAGTTCGCTGCCTTGCATGTTCCTTCGGCGGAACACGTGAACTTTGCCACCTACCTGCTGACTGGAGCCGCAGGATCCTGGTGGGAAAGCCATGTGTCCATGGTTGCGGCTGGCCATACTTTCACTTGGACTGAATTCCGCACTGCCTTCCGTGCGGCTTACATTCCCCAGCCAATCATGGACCTGAAAAGGAGGGAGTTCCTGGAGCTGACCCAGGGACGCATGGACGTCCAAACTTATGGGCGTGAGTTCAACCACCTCTCTCGTTATGCCCCCCGGGACGTGACCAATGATGAAGACAAGCAGTATCTGTTCCGCAAGGGACTGACTCCGCGACTCCGTCACGAATTGCTGCCCTTCAAGTTCCAGTCTTACCAGGAGCTGTACAACCTTGCTCTCACTCTGGAGCAGGGTAGGAAGGAACTGGATGTCTCCAAGAGGCCTTCGCAGGGGGACCACCAGGGCTCCTCTTCCTCCGAGGGCAAGAAGCGCCGGGTATTTGTGCCCTACAGCGCTGTGCCCAAGGCGCCCTTCGCGCCAAAGTCTTCAGGGTTCAAGCCACCCCCGCCTCGCCCAGCTACTTTGACCTTGGGTGCGGCTGGAAGTGGTTTCCGCCCTCAGTTGCCTGCACCGCCGCGGCTCACTTGCTACAGCTGTGGCCAGCCCGGTCACTACTCAAGGGACTGCCCTGGGAAGGCACCTGCTACCTCAACACCTATGCCAGCACCCTCTACACCCGCAGCCAAGGCTGTGAGTACTACCCGTGGCCGCCTGAACCACCTCTCTGCCGAAGAAGCTGAAGAGGACCCCGGTGTCCTCATGGGTACGCTTCGAATTAATGATCATCCAGCTTCAGTCTTGTTTGACTCTGGAGCATCGCATTCATTCATGTCCATAGCATATGCACACAACCATCAGATACCGTTCGTGAATATGGACAACTCACTAGTGGTTAAAACCCCAGGTTCTAGTTGGCGAACTGACTGGATAGCTCCAGACGTCCAGATTACTATAGGCTATTGGTCTTTCCCTTTCCAGCTGATAGCCCTGAAGGCAGATGGTATAGATGTCATTTTGGGTATGGACTGGCTAGTCAAATACCATGCTAACTTGAATTGTGCTGCCAAGTCGGTCACAGTGGTCCACCCAACTGTCGGGCTAGTGAGTTACTGGTCCCCTTCATCCGCAACTCCATCCGCTGCCTACCCTCTATCCCCGTAAATCAGCCTGTGTTTCTTGGAAGGCACCACACCGCCTTAAATGCATGAGGTTGCCGTGGTGTGTTACTTTCCCGACGTCTTTCCAGAAGAATTACCTGGCATGCCACCTGATCGAAGTGTGGAATTTGTCATTGAATTGGTTCCGGGAACCGCCCCAATTTCTAAAAGGCCCTACCGTATGCCAACGGAAGAGCTAACTGAACTAAAGAAGCAACTTGATGAGCTGCTGGAAAAAGAATTCATCCGTCCGAGTAGCTCACCTTGGGGCTGCCCGATCATCTTTGTCAAGAAAAGGGATACAAATGTTCCTCGCTTGGTTGTTGATTACCGCCCTCTGAATGCGGTGACCATCAAGAACAAATAACCCATTCCCCGAATGAATGACCTGTTCGATCAGCTAGCTGGTGCAAAGGTATTCTCCAAGATGGATCTAAGGTCAGGCTACCATCAGATAAAAATCAGAAAGGAGGATATTCCAAAGACGGCTTTCACTACCCGTTATGGGTTATATGAGTACACCGTCATGTCTTTCGGCCTCAAAAATGCTCCGTCTACATTCATGAGGCTGATGAACTCCATCTTCCACGAGTATCTCGACAAGTTCATCATAATTTACATTGATGACATCCTTGTCTACTCCAAAACCGAAGAAGAACATGCTGAGCATCTTCGGCTAGTTCTGACCAAGCTTCGTGATCATCGTATCTATGCCAAGTTTTCCAAGTGCGAGTTTTGGCTACATGAGCTCATCTTCCTTGGTCATGTGGTGTCAGCTACTGGAGTAGTGGTTAAACCTGACAAGATTCAGTCAATCCTGGATTGGCCAACTCCCAAGTCCGTCAAAGATATCCGAAGCTTCCTTGGGTTGGCGGGTTATTACCGCCGATTCATCGAGGGCTTTTCCAAAATAGCCAAAGCCTTGACTGACCTACTCAAGAAGAACAAACAGTTTGTGTGGTCAGACAAAGCTGAAGAGAGTTTCCAAACTCTCAAGGTCAAGCTCACTACCACACCGGTGCTTGTCCTTCCCGACACCGCCAAAGACTTTGTCGTCTATTGTGATGCATCACTCCAAGGCTTGGGCTGTGTTTTGATGCAAGAAGGCCACGTCGTAGCCTATGCCTCCCGCCAACTCAAACCGCATGAACTCAACTATCAAACTCATGATCTAGAGCTTGCTGCCGTAGTTCATGCTCTGAAGCAGTGGAGACCCTACCTGTTGGGCAACCATTGCGAGATCTTCTCGGATCATCAAAGTCTGAAGTATCTCTTCACCCAGCCCGATCTGAATCTCCGACAGAGAAGATGGTTGGAGTTGATCAAAGACTATGATGTGACCCTCAATTACTAGCCTGGCAAGGCAAATGTGGTTGCCGATGCGCTGAGTCGCAAGTCTTATTGCAACACCTTGATGGTTGAGCGAGCTCAGCTCGCCCTTCATGAAGAATTCGCACGTTTGAATTTGGAGATTGTTCCCTCCGGATATTTGGCTAACCTCGAGATCAAATCAACTCTCGAGGATGATATCAAGGCCGCCAAGCAAAATGATGCTGAAATCTTAGAGATCAAAGAGAAAATAGCTAGTGGGAAGGCTAACTGTTTTTCTGTTGATGACAACAGTGTCGTCTACTTTGGTAACCGTTTGGTGGTGCCCAAGAGTGGAAACACAAAAGAGTTGATCCTCTCTGAAGCTCACGAGTCACCCATGTCTATTCATCCGGGTAGCACCAAAATGTACCAAGATCTTCGCCCCCAATTCTGGTGGTCTTGCATGAAGCGCGAGATCGCCGAGTATGTTGCTGAATGCGACGTCTGTTGCCGAGTGAATGCTGAACATCAAAGGCTAGCTGGTTGTACCAGCCCCACTTTTGGACCCTGAAAATATGAGTAAAATTTTCACTTTTTGCATCTCATTTGCATCATGGCATATCTATTCAAATTGCTTCACATGAAATAATAAGGAGGCAACAATTGAGAAACCAAATATGATAGTGTGAATGTTGAACAAACTCTCAAATCAAATTCTCATATTTGTCCAGGAAGTTCCTACAACAACAAATATAATTGTTGCTAAATTTAATGCTTTAGCAAAATTCAAATAGTTGGGTAAAACCCTAAAACACAAGAGAGCAACTTCTGAAATGTTACCACAGGAGATAAATTCCAAATGGGCTGCAAATTTTATCACAAGTTCAAAATAACATATTATGGCTCTATGAATTTTTCCAGAATTTTACAAAATGTTTAAGGGCCTCAATTAAATGTCCAAATTTGCTGGAATTAAAGAGTATGAAAAAAAAAACACTGACAGTGGGTCCCCACTGTCAGCTCCTTCCTCACTGTGGCGACAGGGAGAACCCTGGCGCCATGGCCGCCCCACCACGGCCTCCACCGCGCCCCCCTTGCTCCCCTGCCCCCCCATGGAGGGTAAAGAGGACCCCCTCGACCACCTGCCTCTCCTCCCCTCCATTTTCTCCCCCTGCAGCAACCCTAGCACTGGCCGCCGCGATGCCCGAAACCTAGCTGCGCGCCGCCGCTCATCGCCGACGTTGGAGACCTCCCGGAGAAGATCGAGCCGGGGCAAAAGCTCGGCCTCCTTCTCCTCTTCCTCCTCGCCCCAGCAATCGAACCGGGGAGCTCGGGATCGTCGAGTTCTTCTCCATCTTCTCCTCCTCCGACCGCCGGCCGCCTAGCACGCTCCCGTCGTCGTCAGCCCTCCTCCGCCTCCGCCAAGCCCACCAGCACGCTCAGGGTGAGCTCACGGTCCTCGGAGACATCTTCCCCTAGCCTTTCCCCCTCTGGTTCGCCGGATCATTGTAGACCGAGACCGCGCCGCCGCATTAGCTCGTTGCCGGCGCCCTTCCCGGTGACCATTTGGTCCATACCGCCGCCACCAAGTTGGCCTTCGCGCGTAGATCACACCCGTGCCCTCCATTAGGCCTAGGTCGACGTGGATCGACGGATGCATGACCGGCAGGCCGCCGGCCGCCGTCGCGTCGCGCCGGTCATGGCGTCCCGCGCCCGGGTCAAACCTGCGAGTGGCCCTCCTGGCCGATGTGGATGCCAGCCTGGCCCGGCCCCGCCGGTCAGCCTCTGTGGTTAGCACCGGCCCGGGTGAAAAACGTTCGGCCCATTTTTCTGGAAATTCAAATAAATGGCAGAAATTAATATGAATTTTGAAATGGCATAACTTTTGAACCACTTGTCCAAAAATTGCAAATAATATGTCAAAATGCTCAGCAATAAAATGTCTATCTGTTAGTACCATTGGTTAATTTAATTTGTCAAAATAAATTGCCTTTATTTGCTGAATACTAAAATGGCAGAAATAATGTTGATTTTGGAAATTGCATAACTTTAGTTTTACTTGTCCAAAAATTGTGTTCAATAGCTCAAAATGATCAGTGGACAATGGACTACCACTTTATGTCATTTGAGAGTGTTGGGGAATTAAATTTTAGTGCTGTTTACCAAAAATTACTAAAAGGGCAGATTTAAATCCCATATTGAATAAATCATAACTTGGTGAATATTACTTCAAAAATTGCAAATGATATACCAAAATGACCAGCAAAGCAAATGCTATCTACCTATGTTAATATCACAGCATGCAAACAAATTTTCCTTTGATGTTCATTTCGAAATGGTTACAATGATTTAAATCGCATAACCGTTTAAATCACCATTTATTCGTCGTTAATCGGAAAATTGCAAACGAAGTACCAAAATGATCAGTGGGACAATACCTATCTGATAATGTCATTTTCATGCATTTAGGACCCATATTTCAGTACTGGACGTTTTGATAAATAACGCAAATCACTAAGTTAAAGATGGAGTTTTGACCCGTTAATTGCAATATTTATTTTAGGGGTTCCATTTAACTTGTGGGACATGCCCAATACCTTTCCAATGCATAATATGACCATATCATCATGATTGTGCATTGCACCTTGTATTCGTGTTATTTATTCCTTTCTTGTATTGTTTGTGTTTCGGTAGATTCTGGAGTCGAGGTTCCACCACAATACCTTGACAACCAGCGCGACCAGTACTACCAGCAAGGCAAGAGCTAACCTAACCTTCTTGGCATATCTCATATTACCCATGTATTTTGATCCACCATAATATTGCATTTGATTCTAGCAACAAGTTTTGGTCAGTATATAGAATATCCTATCACTTGCATGCTCCCTGAACCATTATCTGTTTCCCCTCCTATGAACCATAGGTTGAAGTGTTGGCCTGAGATAATTCATATCTGTTGTATGTTATGCTTAGATATGCTTAGCCATGCTCAGTCGAATGCTTAAGTTGTCCGTTGATTATTTCCATAATTGTGAAGTGAATGGAATGTTCGGACAGTGGTGGAGACTTGTGTTGATAATTAATTGCTAAGAAGGCTGGGATGAGTTGCCATCGGGGATGGTGTTTTGTCTCGTTCTGGCCCCTAGGTGCGAGTTCTTTACCTCTTGAACCAAGACTAGCGTGCTTCCAAAGGTGGGAGTATGGGCTCCTTACTAACCGAATAATTAGTGCGGGCGTATCCAAGGGTCCTCTAGTTTGCGCTTTCCATTTGCGAGTGTGTGGCCGAAGACGATGATGAAGATGATGATGATGGAGGTGATAGGAGTGGCGATGGGGCAGGGTGTTGAAATAGGCGCTGAACTTGTCCTGCCGTCACGATGACCCTTGGATAGTCTCATGCTTTGTAAAGGTTTAACCGCGCCTGCCCTGCCGGCCTTCCCCGGAAGAGAGCTAAATGATCAGGCAAGGGGTCGGACGGTACCAATGGTAAAAACAGTACACCCCTGCAGGGTTTAATCTTTTCGAAAAGCCGTGTCCGCGGTTATGGACAACTTGGGAATAGACGATAAGATCATAGATAACCTGAACCTTTAATCAAATGGCAGATAGAGGTTGCATAATCAACGTGTGATAAAAGGTTCATTTCCTCGAGGGAGATTCGAGGGAGTGCCTTGGTGGAGATAAGTGGAGTTGATGAATACAGTAGGTTCCATGTGAACCGAAGACAAAAGTGTTACCCTCTTATCCCCTTATGAAAACCTTCTGAGTAGACGATGCCATGAGTCCTAGTCTTCGGAAGGAAAAACTAGCTTTATGCAAAACAACCACTGATATAGCTTTGAAGCCTCCGTCAGCATCGGGCCTATATCGCCCTACTAATTCTTGCGAGTACGTCGTACTCAGCCTTGCTTTGTTGCTTATTATTTGTTTCAGAGGAGGACGCCACCGAACTGGAAGGTGGGTTCTACGTTGACTTCGACGAGTAGTCTGGGGTTCCCAGGTGGCAGCTTGGGACGTCATGGAATAGGCTGGCACGGGATAATTATCTGTAGGCCTCTTAGGCCATAATTTGGATCTTGTTGTTTAGACAACTTTAATTTGCTTCCGCTTGTTGTAATGATGGGTCAGTGACCTCTGATGTGTCATTTGCTATCTTTCTCAATTATATGAGTTGAACTATGATATCTTTGTGTCGTAGAGTCTGTGATGTGCCACTTGTTCCGCAGTCTTGGTCTCTTTGTTATACGTGAAAGCGATGTCTGAGCTTATGGCATGATCGAGGTGTTGTGTGCCGATGATGTATTCCGAGCACGCTTGTCAATGTGTTTTGGCCTGGGATTGGTAACCCCAGTAACCCTTGATTGTGTAGCATGACCGGTTGCACAACGTTTCACTGTATAGCTCTGGGGTCAGGGCGCTACAAATTGGTATCAGAGCAGTACTGCCTGTAGGAAACCCGTTCTATTGGTCGAAGTTGAGTCTAGTGCAGTAAAAGTTATTTATGAACTGAAAATGAGTTGTGAAAACCCTCTTAGGATTCTTTTTACCTCTTACCCAACTCGCTCTAACTGTGAGTCGCCTTACCTCTATTTGTCTTAAAGTTGGGTCAAAGTTTAAGGTTCATCGGGGTTGGGTTCTTACCGTCTAGATTAATTCATGAGTATCATTTCCGTTCCTAACTGTTGAACTGTTCTGTTATTGCTACAGATGACGCATTCTGGACTTGTTGTCTGTCTGACTTGCTGTGAGGGTGTCCACGGGTTTCCCGCCTTGTTTGCTGCTGCCTTAGCCAGCCAGGGTTGCCCTTGGTACCCTAAGTACGTAGTGTACGAGGAGCACATGCCGTACGGACAGGGGCAATTCTTCTGTGAAGCCCGCGTCCTGACTCCGGATGGAAACGGAGTCCAGCACCAGAGTGTCGGTGTGGGCATGACCGTGGAGCAGGCTGTTCAAGAGGCTGCGTTCAACAGCCTCTCCGTGTACCGCGGAGACTGTGATTATCTGGATAACCCAATTTCCAACTTTTATCACTTCCCTGCTGCAGAGACCGGTCTGGAAGGCTGCTATGTGGCTAGGTACTCCAACCCAGCAACCGAGCCAGACCCCAGTCACAGAGCTCTTATCGAGATGGTCCGGGCATTGGACCTTCGTGCCCGTCAGTGGTACCTATACACGGTGGCTGCCTGTGATAGTCACCGGAGCACTCTGAGGGCTTTGGAGCCTTATGTCAATGCCGGGATAGTTTCCCAAGATCTCCTCTCGCCGCTACCTATGGAGCTGCCCAACTTCATGAGCAGCCCAAGAGTGGGTGGCACCGTTCCACCACGAGGACCTGCTCGAGCGGCCGGGGGCGACGTCCACACGCCGCCGTATGTTGACCAGCCAGCAAGTGCACGCCGCTTCCGCACTCGCTCAGTGCGTCTCCCGGAGAGTGCCCAGCACTTCTAGGAGACCTGTGTCTGCGGGTACCTTGTATCGTATCTTGTTTTCCTGCGTGATGAGCAAGATACCCACTATCTGTAGTGGTTCCCTTTCGAGTTAGATTTGTTGTATCGAACCTAATGACTTGTATCATCCATTTTCCCATTCGTGTAATGCGTACTAAAAGCTTGTGAGCTTGTACTTGAATCACTTAATGGGTTTATTCCGACTGGCTAATGTCTGCTAAGTTCAATTATTTTCCTGCCATGTTGATGCGATGATACATGTTCTTCCTTGCTCATTCCTGCTAAAATTGTTGCCGTCCGTGGTCACTTATTCTGGGATGGATACTAACTGTGTCCTTGTTCATATCTCCAGAATGGCTCCTACCCGTCGTGGTGAGCAAAGCAGCACTGACCTACAGCCGCCACCCTCTATGGCGGAGGTACTGATGATCATCGAAGAGGGCCGTCTGCGCAATGAGAATCTTCTCGCGCAGTTAGTGCAGCAAGGGGCTCGGAGAAATACTGAATGTAACAATCCCAATGACTTCCTGAAATCCCAGCCTCCCACCTTCGCTTATGCCAAGGAGCCGTTGGATGCTGATGATTGGCTGCGTGCCCTTGAGCGCAAGTTTACCGCGCTACATGTTCCGGCTGCGGAACAAGTGAATTTTGCAACCTACCTTCTGATGGGAGCCGCTGGCTCTTGGTGGGAAAGCCATGTGGCAATGACTGCTGCTGGTCATGTGTTCACCTGGGAGGAATTCCGCACTGCCTTCCGTGCGGCCTACATCCCCAAGCCCGTCATGGACTTGAAGAGAAGGGAGTTCCTGAATCTGAACCAGGGACGGATGGATCTCCAAGCTTATGGGCGGGAGTTCAATCACCTGTCTCGCTACGCACCTCGAGATGTGACCAATGATGAGGACCGGCAATATCTGTTCCGCAAGGGACTGAATCCGCAGCTTCGTTATGAGCTGTTGCCCTTCAAGTTCTCGTCCTTCTAGGAGCTGTACAACCAGGCTCTCACTCTGGAGCAAGGTAGGAAGGAGCTAGAGTCTTCCAGGAAGGCAGCTCCAGTAGACAACCAGGGCTCCTCCTCCTCCGAAGCCAAGAAGCGCAGGGTATTCGTGCTGTTCAGCTCGGTGCCCCGTGCTCCTTTCGTGCCCAAGCCTACAGGACACAAGCCACCTCCGCCTCGCCCAGCTACATCGATTATGGGTGCGGCTGGAAGTGGGTTCTGTCCTCGTCCGCCTGCACCGCCAGGGCTCACTTGCTACGCCTGTGGTCAGCCAGGTCACTACTCCAGTGAGTGTCCTCAGAAGGCCAGGGGCTCTACACCTGCACCAGCACCTTCCACACCTGCTGCCAAGGCTGCGACTGTTAGCCGTGGTCGTCTGACCCACGTCTCTGCTGAAGCCGCTGAAGAGGACCCCGGTGTTCTCATGGGTGAGCTCTACCTCAATGGATATCCAGCTACCGTCTTGTTTGATTCTGGAGCATCGCATTCATTCATATCCATAGCTTTCGCAGTTAGCCACCAAATAGAGTTCTTGAACATGAACTCCCCGCTAAAGGTTAAAACACCAGGATCTAGTTGGCTAACTGACTGGATTACCCCGGAGGTCCGAATTTGCTTAGGCTATTGGTCTTTCCCGTTCCAGTTGATAGCCCTGAAGTCAGTTGGTATAGACGTCATTCTGGGTATGGACTGGCTGGTCAAATATAAGGCTAACTTGAACTGCGCTGACAAGTCTGTCGTCGTGATCCACCCAACCGACGGGCCAGTGACGTACCGGTCCCTGTATTCCAAAAATCCAACCGCTACCGCTCCTCTCTCTCCGGAGATCAGTCTCTACATTATGGAAGGTATCAACCCGCCTGAAATGCATGAGATAGGTGTGGTGTGTGACTTTCCCGACGTCTTTCCTGAAGAATTGCCTGGCATGCCGCCAGATCGAACTGTGGAGTTTGTTATTGAACTGGTTCCCGGAACTACCCCGATTTCCAAAAGGCCGTACTGAATGCCGACAGAAGAGTTGACTGAACTGAAGAAGCAACTAGATGAACTGTTGGAAAAGGAATTCATTCGGCCTAGTAGTTCCCCCTGGGGTTGCCCCGTCATCTTTGTCAAGAAGAGGGATACCAATGTTCCTCGTCTGGTTGTTGATTACCGCCCTCTGAATGCGGTGACCATCAAAAACAAGTATCCTATCCCCCGAATGAATGATCTCTTCGATCAGTTAGCGGGTGCAACTGTGTTCTCCAAGATGGATCTGCGGTCAGGCTACCATCAGATCAAAATCAGGAAGGAGGATATTCCAAAAACGGCATTCACTACCCGTTATGTGTTGTATGAGTATACCGTCATGTCATTCGGCCTCATCAATGCTCCAGCTACCTTCATGAGGCTAATGAACTCGATCTTCCACGAGTATCTTGACAAGTTCGTCATCATCTACATTGATGATATCCTCATCTATTCCAAAACCGACGAAGAGCATGATGAGCATCTTCGCCTAGTTCTGACCAAGCTCCGCGAACATCGCCTCTATGCTAAGTTCTCTAAGTGTGAGTTCTGGCTGAAAGAACTCGTCTTCCTAGGCCATGTGGTGTCAGCTTACGGAGTGTCCGTTATACCTGACAAGATTCAGTCGATTCTGGATTGGCCTACCCCAAAGTCTGTCAAAGACATCCGCAGCTTCCTTGGGTTAGCGGGTTACTACCGCCGATTCATCGAAGGTTTCTCCAAGATAGCCAAAGCTCTGACCGACCTTCTCAAGAAAGACAAGAAGTTTGTCTGGACGGACAAGGCTGAAGAGAGCTTCCAAACCCTAAAAGTCAAACTCACGACCACTCCTGTACTTGTCCTTCCAGACACCGACAAAGACTTTGTCGTCTATTGTGATGCTTCACTCCAAGGCTTGGGTTGTGTTTTGATGCAAGAAGGCCATGTTGTCTCCTATGCTTCCCGTCAACTCAAACCACATGAGCAAAACTACCCCACTCATGATCTAGAGCTCGCTGCTGTGGTTCATGCTCTAAAGCAATGGAGGCCCTACCTGTTGGGTAACCGTTGCGAGATCTTCTCTGACCATCAAAGTCTGAAGTACCTTTTCACTCAACCGGATCTGAACCTTTGACAAAGAAGATGGTTGGAGTTAATCAAGGACTATGATGTGACCCTCAACTATCAGCCTGGCAAAGCCAACGTCATGGCTGATGCCTTGAGCCGCAAGTCCTATTGCAATACCCTAATGGTTGAGCGAGCTCAACCTACTCTTCATGAAGAATTCGCACGTCTGAATCTGGAGATTGTTCCCTCCGGATACTTGGCCAACTTAGAAATCCAGTCCACCCTCGAGGATGATATCAAGGCCGCCCAGCAAAATGATGCTGAAATCCTCGAGATCAAGGAGAAGATAGCCAATGGTAAAGCCAAATGTTTCTCGGTTGATGACAATGGTGTCGTCTACTTTGGTACCCGTCTGGTGGTGCCCAAGAGTGGGAATACAAAGGAGTTGATCCTCTCCGAAGCTCACGAGTCACCCATCTCTATTCATCCGGGTAGCACCAAGATGTACCAAGATCTTCGCCCTCAATTCTGGTGGTCTTGCATGAAGCGCGAGATTGCCGAGTATGTCGCTGAATGCGACGTCTGTCGCCGAGTTAAGGCTGAACATCAAAGGCCAGCTGGTACTCTCCGCCCTATAGCCATTCCCGAATGGAAGTGGGATGAAGTTGGTATGGACTTCATTACTGGATTTCCCAGGTCTCAAAAGGGAAATAATGCTATCTGGGTCATCATCGACCGTTTGTCAAAGGTCGCCCATTTCCTCCCGGTCCGTGATGATATTCGAGCAAGCCAACTTGCTGACTTGTATATGGCCGGTATTGTTCCTTTGCATGGGGTTCCACTACGGATTATCTCAGACCGTGGTAGTCTGTTTGTGTCCAAATTCTAGCAAAGCTTCCAAGAGGCTCTGGGAACCCGCCTCAACTTCAGCACCGCCTATCACCCTCAAACCGATGGCCAAACTGAAAGGGTGAACCAAGTTCTTGAGGATATGCTTCGGGCTTGTGTTATATCCTTTGGCAAGGGTTGGGAAAAATATCTTCCACTCGCTGAGTTCTCCTACAACAATAGCTACCAAGCCAGTTTGCAAATGGCTCCCTTTGAGGTCCTTTATGGGAGAAAATGCCGAACACCTCTCAATTGGTCTGAAACCGGAGAGAGGTCACTCTTCGGCCCTGATGTGATCAATGAGGCTGAAGAGAAAGTCCGTGTCATTCGAGCCAATCTGAAGATTGCTCAATCCAGGCAGAAGAGCTACTACGATAAGCATCATTAGGAAGTTCACTATGAAATTGGTGACAAAGCCTATCTTCGAGTCTCTCCCCTCCGAGGCGTTCGCCGTTTCGGGATCAAGGGAAAATTGGCATCTCGTTTTGTTGGTCCTTTCACTATTATAGCCAAGCGAGGAGACCTCTCCTATCAACTCGAGCTTCCAGAAAATTTCCCGGATGTTCATGATGTGTTTCATGTCTCTCAACTCCGTCGTTGTTTCAAAGATCCTATTCGTGGGGTCAACCATGAAGAGTTGGATATTCAGGAGGATCTGACTTACCGCGAGCATCCTGTCCGCATCTTGGATGAAGCGGAAAGGAAGACTCGTAATAAATCCATCAAGTTCCTCAAAATCCAGTGGTCTAACCATTCTGAAGACGAAGCAACCTGGGAACGTGAAACTAGTCTTCGTCAGGAATACCCCGCCTTTTTCACTCAAGCCTAGAATCTCGGGACGAGATTCCTATAAGGGGTATAGAGTTGTAACAGCCCCACTTTTGGACCCTGAAAATATGAGTAAAATTTTCACTTTTTGCATCTCATTTGCATCATGGCATATCTATTCAAATTGCTTCACATGAAATAATAAGGAGGCAACAATTGAGAAACCAAATATGATAGTGTGAATGGTTAACAAACTCTCAATCAAATTCTCATATTTGTCCAGGAAGTTCCTACAACAACAAATATAATTGTTGCTAAATTTAATGCTTTAGCAAAATTCAAATAGTTGGGTAAAACCCTAAAACACAAGAGAGCAACTTCTGAAATGTTACCACAGGAGATAAATTCCAAATGGGCTGAAAATTTTATCACAAGTTCAAAATAATATATTATGGCTCTGTGAATTTTTCCAGAATTTTACAAAATGTTTAAGGGCCTCAATTAAATGTCCAAAGTTGCTGGAATTAAAGAGTATGGAAAAAAAATAAAACACTGACAGTGGGTCCCCACTGTCAGCTCCTTCCTCACTGTGGCGACAGGGAGAACCCTGGCGCCATGGCCGCCCCACCACGGCCTCCACCGCGCCCCCTTGCTCCCCTGGCCCCCCATGGAGGGTAAAGAGGACCCCCTCGACCACCTGCCTCTCCTCCCCTCCTTTTTCCCCCCCTGCAGCAACCCTAGCACTGGCCGCCACGATGCCCGAAACCTAGCTGCGCGCCGCCGCTCGTCGCCGACGTTGGAGACCTCCCGGAGCAGATCGAGCCGGGGTAAAAGCTCGACCTCCTTCTCCTCTTCCTCCTCGCCCCAGCAATCGGACCGGGGAGCTCGGGATCGTCGAGTTCTTCTCCATCTTCTCCGCCTCCGACAACCGGCCGCCGAGCATGCTCCCATCGTCGTCAGCCCTCCTCCGCCTCCGCCAAGCCCACCAGCACGCTCAGGGTGAGCTCACGGTCCTCGGAGACATCTTCCCCTAGCCTTTCCCCCTCTGGTTCGCCAGATCATTGTAGACCGAGACCGCGCCGCCGCATTAGCTCGTCGCCGGCGCCCTTCCCGGAGACCAATTGGTCCATACCGCCGCCACCAAGTTGGCCTTCGCGCGTAGATCACACCCGTGCCCTCCATTAGGCCTAGGTCGACATGGATCGACGGATGCATGACCGGCAGGCCGCCGGCCGCCGTCGCGTCGCGCCGGTCGTGGCGTCCCGCGCCCGGGTCAAACCTGCGAGTGGCCCTCCTGGCCGACGTGGACGCCAGCCTGGCCCGGCCCCGCCGGTCAGCCTCTGTGGTTAGCACCGGCCCGGGTGAAAAACGTTCGGCCCATTTTTCTGGAAATTCAAATAAATGGCAGAAATTAATATGAATTTTGAAATGGCATAACTTTTGAACCACTTGTCCAAAAATTGCAAATAATATGTCAAAATGCTCAGCAATAAAATGTCTATCTGTTAGTACCATTGGTTAATTTAATTTGTCAAAATAAATTGCCTTTATTTGCTGAATACTAAAATGGCAGAAATAATGTTGATTTTGGAAATTGCATAACTTTAGTTTTACTTGTCCAAAAATTGTGTTCAATAGCTCAAAATGATCAGTGGACAATGGACTACCACTTTATGCCATTTGAGTGTGTTGGGGAATTAAATTTTAGTGCTGTTTACCAAAAATTACTAAAAGG
The DNA here is from genome assembly GCA_012064385.1 of Puccinellia tenuiflora. Lineage (NCBI taxonomy): Eukaryota > Viridiplantae > Streptophyta > Magnoliopsida > Poales > Poaceae > Puccinellia > Puccinellia tenuiflora. Next base: position 472,226 of record QRDG01000325.1, on the reverse strand, counting down.
TCAGATTTAAATCCCATATTGAATAAATCATAACTTGGTGAATATTACTTCAAAAATTGCAAATGATATACCAAAATGACCAGCAAAGCAAATGCTATCTACCTATGTTAATATCACAGCATGCAAACAAATTTTCCTTTGATGTTAATTTCGAAATGGTTACAATGATTTAAATCGCATAACCGTTTAAATCACCATTTATTCGTCGTTAATCGGAAAATTGCAAACGAAGTACCAAAATGATCAGTGGGACAATACCTATCTGATAATGTCATTTTTCATGCATTTAGGACCCATATTTCAGTACTGGACGTTTTGATAAATAACGCAAATCACTAAGTTAAAGATGGAGTTTTGACCCGTTAATTGCAATATTTATTTTAGGGGTTCCATTTAACTTGTGGGACATGCCCAATACCTTTCCAATGCATAATATGACCATATCATCATGATTGTGCATTGCACCTTGTATTCGTGTTATTTATTCCTTTCTTGTATTGCTTGCGTTTCGGTAGATTCTGGAGTCGAGGTTCCACCACAATACCTTGACAACCAGCGCGACCAGTACTACCAGCAAGGCAAGAGCTAACCTAACCTTCTTGGCATATCTCATATTACCCAAGTATTTTGATCCACCATAATATTGCATTCGATTCTAGCAACAAGTTTTGGTCAGTATATAGAATATCCTATCACTTGCATGCTCCCTGAACCATTATCATTTTCCCCTCCTATGAACCATTGGTTGAAGTGTTGGCCTGAGATAATTCATATCTGTTGTATGTTATGCTTAGATATGCTTAGCCATGATCAGTCGAATGCTTAAGTTGTCCGTTGATTATTTCCATAATTGTGAAGTGAATGGAATGTTCGGACAGTGGTGGAGACTTGTGTTGATAATTAATTGCTAAGAAGGCTGGGATGAGTTGCCATCGGGGATGGTGTTTTGTCTCGTTCTGGCCCCTAGGTGCGAGTTCTTTACCTCTTGAACCAAGACTAGCGTGCTTCCAAAGGTGGGAGTATGGGCTCCTTACTGACCGAATAATTAGTGCGGACGTATCCAAGGGTCCTCTAGTTTGCGCTTTCCATTTGCGAGTGTGTGGCCGAAGACGATGATGAAGATGATGATGATGGAGGTGATAGGAGTGGCGATGGGGCAGGGTGTTGAAATAGGCGCTGAACTTGTCCTGCTTTGTAAAGGTTTAACCGCGCCTGCCCTGCCGGCTTTCCCCGGAAGAGAGCTAAATGATCAGGCAAGGGGTCGGACGGTACCAATGGTAAAAACAGTACACCCCTGCAGGGTTTAATCTTTTCGAAAAGCCGTGTCCGCGGTTATGGACAACTTGGGAATAGACGATAAGATCATAGATAACCTGAACCTTTAATCAAATGGCAGCTAGAGGTTGCATAATCAACGTGTGATAAAAGGTTCATTTCCTCGAGGGAGATTCGAGGGAGTGCCTTGGTGGAGATAAGTGGAGTTGATGAATACAGTAGGTTCCATGTGAACCGAAGACAAAAGTGTTACCCTCTTATCCCCTTATGAAAACCTTCTGAGTAGACGATGCCATGAGTCCTAGTCTTCGGAAGGAAAAACTAGCTTTATGCAAAACAACCACTTATATAGCTTTGAAGCCTCCGTCAGCATCGGCCCTATATCGCCCTACTAATTCTTGCGAGTACGTCGTACTCAGCCTTGCTTTGTTGCTTATTATTTGTTTCAGAGGAGGACGCCACCGAACTGGAAGGTGGGTTCTACGTTGACTTCGACGAGTAGTCTGGGGTTCCCAGGTGGCAGCTTGGGACGTCATGGAACAGGCTGGCACGGGATAATTATCTGTAGGCCTCTTAGGCCATAATTTGGATCTTGTTGTTTAGACAACTTTAATTTGCTTCCGCTTGTTGTAATGATGGGTCAGTGACCTCTGATGTGTCATTTGCTATCTTTCTCAATTATATGAGTTGAACTATGATATCTTTGTGTCGTAGAGTCTGCGATGTGCCACTTGTTCCGCAGTCTTGGTCTCTTTGTTATACGTGAAAGCGATGTCTGAGCTTATGGCATGATCGAGGTGTTGTGTGCCGATGATGTATTCCGAGCACGCCTGCCAATGTGTTTTGGCCTGGGATTGGTAACCCCAGTAACCCTTGATTGTGTAGCATGACCGGTTGCACAACGTTTCACTGTATAGGTCTAGGGTCAGGGCGCTACACTGGTACTCTCCGCCCTATAGCCATTCCCGAATGGAAGTGGGATGAAGTTGGTATGGACTTCATTACCGGATTTCCCAGGTCTCAAAAGGTAAATAATGCTATCTAGGTCATCATCGACCGTTTGGCAAAGGTCGCCCACTTCCTCCCGGTCCGTTATGATATTCGAGCAAGCCAACTTGCTGACTTGTATATGGCCCGTATTGTTCCTTTGCATGGGGTTCCCTTGAGGATCATCTCAGACCGTGGTAGTCTGTTTGTGTCCAAATTCTGGCAAAGCTTCCAAGAGGCTCTGGGAACCCGCCTCAACTTCAGCACCGCCTATCACCCTCAAACCGATGGCCAAACTGAAAGGGTGAACCAAGTTCTTGAGGATATGCTTCGGGCTTGTGTTATCTCCTTCGGCAAGGGTTGGAAAAAATACCTCCCCCTCGCTGAGTTCTCCTACAACAATAGCTACCAAGCCAGTTTGCAAATGGCTCCCTTTGAGGTCCTTTATGGGAGAAAATGCCGAACTCCTCTCAATTGGTCTGAAACCGGAGAGAGGTCACTCTTCGGTCCTGATGTGATCAATGAGGCAGAAGAAAAGGTCCGTGTCATTCGAGCAAATCTGAAGATTGCTCAATCCAGGCAGAAGAGCTACTATGATAAGCATCATCAGGAGGTTCACTATGAAATTGGTGACAAAGCCTATCTTCGAGTCTCTCCCCTCCGAGGCGTTCGTCGTTTCGGAATCAAGGGAAAATTGGCACCTCGTTTTGTTGGCCCCTTCACTGTCCTGGGTAAGCGAGGTGATCTCTCCTATCAGCTCGAGCTCCCAGAGAATTTCCCGGATGTGCATGATGTATTCCATGTCTCTCAACTCAGTCGTTGCTTCAAAGATCCTATTCGTGTGGTCAATCATGAAGAGTTGGACATTCAGGAGGATCTGACTTACCGTGAGCATCCTGTCCGCATCTTGGATGAAGCGGAGAGGAAGACTCGTAATAAATCCATCAAGTTCCTCAAAATCCAGTGGTCTAACCATACCGAAGACGAAGCAACCTGGGAGCGTGAAACTAGTCTTCGTCAGGAATACCCCGCCTTCTTCACTCAAGCCTAGAATCTCGGAACGAGATTCCTGTAAGGGGGGTAGAGTTGTAACAACCCCACTTTTGGTACCTGAAAATATGAGTAAAATTTTCACTTTTTGCATCTCATTTGCATCATGGCATCCCTCATTCATATTTGCTTCACATGAAATAAAGGAGCAACAAATAAGAAACCAAATATGATGATGTGAATGATGAACAAACTCTCAATTTAATTTCTCATATTTTTCCAGGAAGTTCCAACAACTACAAATATAATTGTTGCCAAATTTAATGCAATTGCAAATTCAAATATTTGGATAAAGTCCTAAAATGCAAGAGAGCAAATTCTGAAATGTTACCACATGACATATTTTCCAAATGGGCTGCAAATTTTACTACAGTTTCCAAATAATATATTATGGCTTTGTAAATTTTTTCAGAATTTTTAAAATTAATTAAGGGCATCAAATAAATGGCTAAACCTTGTTGGAATTAAAGAAAATGGGAAAAGGATAAAACACTGACAGTGGGTCCCCACTGTCAGCACCGTCTTCACTGTGGCGACAGGGAGAACCCTGGCGCCATGGCCGCGCCCCACCATGGCCTCCAAGGAGGATAAGGAGGCCCCCGTCGACCACCTGCTCTTCCTCCCCCTCCTTTTCCCCCCGTTGCAGGAACCCTTGAAGCGGCCGCGCCATGCCCGTGACCTAGCCGCTCTGCCGCCGCTCGCCACCGTCGACTCGGGCCGCCCGAAGCAGATCAAAGTAGGCCATCGTCTCCGCCTCATCTCCCTCTTCTCCCCCCTCCAGGCAATCGAGCTCGGGAGCCGGGAACCGCCGCAATCGACCTCGCCTTCTCCGCCTATGACCGACGACTGCCGCCACGTTTCCATCGCCGTCGGCCCTCCTCTGCCAACGCCGAGCACACCCACGCGCTCAGGGTGAGCTCACGGTCCTCCTGGACCTCTTCTCCTCTCTCTTCCCCTCTGATTTTCGCCGTAGCGCAGATAGCCGAACCGTGCCGCCGCCGTGGCTCGTCGCCGGCGCTCCTCCGGTGACCTTTTGGTCACACCTCGCCGCCACCTAGTTCGCCTCAGCGCGTAGATCACGCCCGTGCCCTCCGTTAGGTCTAGATCGGCACATAGCGACGGATCCTTGATCGGCAGGCCGCCGGTCACCACGCGCTCGCCGCGCCGGTCCTGGCCTTTCCTCCGGTCAAACCTGTCTGTGGCCGCGTTGGGCCGACGTGGATGCCAGCGTGGAGCGGCCCCGCCAGTCAGTCACTGTGGCTAGCCCAGCCACGGTGAAAAATGGTTCGAGCTGTTTTCTGGATTTAATTTAAAAGACAGAAATTGTGTTAAACTTTGAAATTACATATCTTTTGAACCATAAGTCCAAAAAATGCAAATAATATACCAAAATGCTCAGGAAGAAATTATCTATCTGTTAGTGCCATTGGTTGAATTAATTGACCAAAATAAATTGCCTATAATTAATAAAAACAGAGATGGCAGATTTAATTCAAATTTTGGAAATTGCATAACTTGAGTTCTACTCATCCAAAAATTATGAATAAGCTCTCAAAATGTTCAGTGAACAATTATCTACAAGTTTATGTCATTTGAGGGAATTTTAGATGCAATGTTGGTGCTGTTTAATAAAAATAGCTAAAAAGGCAAAATTAAATCAATTATTAAAAATATCATAACTTGTTGAATAATGATCCAAAAATTGCAAATGATATATCAATTTGATCAGCCACTCAAATGCTATCTAGCCATGTTAATGTCACAGTATGAAAATAACTTTTCCTTTGATGTCATTTTCGAATTGGTTAAAATGATTTAAATCGCATAACCGTTTAAATCACCGTTTCTTCATCGTTAATCAGAAAATTGCAAACGAAGTACCAAAATGATCAGTAGGACAATATGTATCTAATAATGTCATTTTCATGCATTTAGGATCCATAATTCAGTACTGGACATTTTGGATAATAATGCAATTCACTAAGTTAAATATGGAGTTGTGACCCGTTAATTGCTATATTTAATTTAGGGGTTCCATTTAACTTGTGGGACATGCCCAATATGATTTCAGTGCATAATTTGACCATATCATCATGATTGTGCATTGCACCTTGTATTCGTGTTATTTATTTCGTTTTCTGTATTGTTTATGTATCGGTAGATTCAGAAGTCGAGGTTCCACCACAATACCTCGACGATCCACGCGACCAGTACTAACAGCAAGGCAAGAACTAACCTAACCTTCTTGGCATCTAGCATCCAACTGGTTTATAAACTTATTTTATCCATCATAATATTGCATGCGATTCAAATGTCTCTTTTGGTCAAGATTTAGAGTATCCTACAAATGCATGTCTTCCCCGAACCATCACATGTCTCCCCTCCTATGAACCATAGGTTTGATGTGTTGGCCGGAGACAAAGATATAATTGATGTATTTATATGCTTAGCCATGCTTAGTCGTATGCTAGTTATGTCCGTTGATTAATTCCATATTGATGTTGTTGATGGAATGATTCGGGCGTGGTGGATACATGTGATGCTTAATTAAATTGCTAAGAAGGCTGGGATGATTTGCCATCGGGGATGGTGTTTTGTCTCGTTCCTGCCCCTAGGTGCGAGTTCTTTACCTCTTGAACCAAGACTAGAGTGCTACCAACGGTGGGGGTATGGGCCCCTTACTAACTGAATAACTTGTGCGGGCGTATCCAAGGGTCCTCTAGTTTGCGCTTTCCATTTGCGAGTGTGTGGTCGGTGATGATGATGATGATGATGATGATGATGTGATGACGATGGTGGTGATAGGAGTGGCGATGGGACAGGGTGTTGAAATAGGCACTGAACTTGTCCTGTCGTCACGATGACCCTTGGATAGTCTCATGCGAGGTAAAGGTTTAACCGCGCCCGCCCTGCCGGCTTTCCCCGGAAGAGAGCTATTTGTACAGGCAAGGGGTCGGATGGTACCAATGGATAAAAATAGTACACCCCCACAGGGTTTAATCTTTTCGAAAAGCCGTGTCCGCGGTTATTGACGACTTGGGAATAGACGATAAGATCATAGATAACATTTAACCTAATTGAGATGGCAGCTAGAGGTTGCATAATCAACGTGTGGTAAAGGTTCATTTCCTCGAGGGTGATTCGAGGGAGTGCCTTGGTGGATACGAGTGGTGAATGCTGGGTCCTGCTGGTGCAAGGTGACCTGAAGAAGAAAGTTTTACTATCTTATCCCCTTTGAGAAAAACCTTCTGAGTAGTCGGTGCCATGAGTCCTAGTGTTACCCGAAGAAAAACTAGCATTCTGCAAAACCAACTACTTACAACATTAGAGCCTCCGTCAGCATCGGGCCTATATCGCCCTACTAATTCTTGCGAGTACGTCGTACTCAGCCTTGCCTTGTTGATTATTATTTGTTTCAGAGGAGGACTCCACCGGACTGGAAGGTGGGTTCTTTATCGACATCGACGAGTAGTCTGGGGTTCCCAGGTGGCAGCTTGGGACATTTCGGAACAGGCTGGTTGGGATATGTTATTGTAGGCCTCTTAGGCCATAACTTGGATCTTGTTGTTAGACAACTATATTTGCTTTCCGCTTGATGTAATGATGGGTCTGCGACCTCTGATTGTGATATTTTCTATCTTTCTCATATATGAGTTGAACTATGATCTCTTGTGTCGTAGAGTCTGTGATGTGCCAGTTGTTCCGCAGTCTTGGTCTCTTTGCTATACGTGAAAGCAATGTCTGAGCTTATGGCATGATCGAGGTGTTGTGTGCCGATGATGTATTCCGAGCACGCCTGCCAATGAGTTTTGGCCTGGGATTGGTAAACCCAGTAACCCTCGATTGTGTAGCATGACCGGTTACACAACGTTTCACTGTATAGCACTGGGGTCGGGGCGCTACATGATCCAAGACACGACACAAAGGCATTATTATCTTTCAAGCAAATACTGGCAAATTTATCATAGATGCATTGGATATTACCAATATAGGGCTGAGAATCACCCTTCTCATTTCTCTTTGGTTGACTGCTCTCATCAAATAGGTTTTGGGGAGCAATCCAACCAAAATTGTCTTCCAATGCATCGGCCATCCCTAGGAGCTTAAATGGTACCGAAATTTCAACCTTCTCCTTTACCTCCGTGTTTCGAGTGTACTTCCTTAGATTTTCATCCCTAACATCCAAAGAATAGTGAATATTAGGATATGAACCAAGAGCACCATAACGAGCAAATATTTTCCTAGCTTCTTTAACTATATCATCAAATTCATGGAGAAGAGTTTCTAATAAAAAATATTTTTCCTCTCCTCTCTCCATGCTATCAAGTTTAAGAAACATTTGCTGTAGTATAGGATTTAAATTAACAAACCTCTTCTCTAGACAAGCTACCAAACAAGATATGGTGGAATCATAACTATCAGTTAGCTCAACTATTGATCTTTTATCATGAGTATAGAGTTTGCTAACGAAAGTAAGGAATTCTTCAATATTATCTTTTCCAACAACATCCCCACTTCCTACCTTAACATCTTTCATACCAAAACTAGAAGGGAACATATCTACTAGATAAATGATAAACAAAACTGAAATAAAGATTACACTAATTTATTTTTGGGTTTTAAAATTTTGAAACAGGAAAATAAACTAAACGAGATATAAAGCAAGCAAGACAAAAACAAAGTAAAGAGATTGAGAGTATGAGACTCCCCTTGCTGTAGCTCCAAAGTCCCCGGCAACGGCGCCAGAAAAGAGCTTGCTGCTGTATTAAAATAAGTTGGGTGGTGCCCCAAGTGAAGGCGGAATTGCAGCTAGTAGCAGTTTTCCCTCGTTTAACGAACCGAGGTTTATCGAACCAGTAGGACTTTGAAATCAACAACGAGGTGAATGTTGAAGATCTCTAGCGCTTGACCTTCAACAGACGTGGACCTGCACACACTCAACCAAAATACTTTGCCCCCAACGGCGGAAAGGTTGTCATTTTTTCCGGTCTCGCAGAAAACAAAGCGGTTAATTGTATGATGTAATAGATGAAATATGAAAAGTGACCAGAGGAATAATGATAATTAAAATCAAGTAAATGAGGTTGTAAAAAATGTAAAAAGATGGACCGGGGGCCATGGGTTCACTAGTGGAGTCTCTCAAGTAAATAAAATATGCATGTGATGGGTGAACGAATTACAGCTAGGCAATTGACAAGATCATGACACAAACCGAATTTAGCCATGACAAAAAGGACATGATAATATTTATGGAGGCATTACGACAAGGAACAAAGACCGTTGAGTCCAACTGCGTCTTTGTCTAAAAATTCCACCGTGGGATCGCTATCCAGCTTGTCACCCAACGGTATTAAGTTGCAAGCAACATACAATTGCATTAAGTAAAGTGCATGAAGTAAGCAATACTAGCATCAAAAGAGACATTAACACCGCTGTTTTACCCTTAGTAGCAACAACACACCCTCGCCCTTAGACGTTTCTGTCACTCGTGCCCAGGAACAAAAGGGGGCATGAACCCACTATCTAGCATAAATACCCTCTCTTGGAGATACACACAATCACTTGGCCAAAGTAACTACGCACATCGGAGAGCATGCAAGAACATAAATTACTTATATAAGAATCATGCACAATCTGAACATAACTTCATATTCCATCGGATCCCAGCAAACACATCACATAGCATTACAATAATCGATCTTGATCATGTTAGGCAGCTCACAAGATCATAAGACATGAAGCACAAGAGAGAGAGAGACTACCAACTAGCTACTGCCATGGACCTATAGTCCAAGGTGAGACTACTCACAAATTATCCCGGAGGAGGGCATGATGATGAAGAGCCCTCCGGGATCGATCTCCCCTCCGGCAGAGTGCCGGGATCAGCTTCAGATTGGACCCCAAACTAGGGTTTTTCGGTGACGGGCGCGTCGGGGTCGAGTTTCTGGAAAATAATGGCCGCCCCGATGTTTTTAGGTTATTTCTGATTTTATAGGCGTCGGAGGGGGCCGAGGAGGTGCCCCACGGGCAGGGGCGGGTCCCACCCACGGTCCCCCCTAGGCCGCGGCAGGAGGCCGCCTGCGCCCTGTGGGTCGCCTCCGAGGCTGCCCTTCGGACTCCATCTTCGTCTTGGCGTAAAAATAATCCCCATAAATTTTGGTGCAATTCCGAGAATATTTTCAGAAGTAAATTTCTGAAACAAAAAGACAACAGAAACAGGGAACTGGCACTTGGGATCTTGTCAATAGGTTAGTCCGACAAAATGCATAAAAATGATATAAATGACAGTAAAAACATGTGACAATAACACAAAACTAGCATGGATCACTCAAAAATTAAAGATACGTTTGAGACGTATCAGCCTCCCCTGCAAATAATTCCTGGACTCGCTGTTGGCTGAGGCCACCAAGTATGAGTGTATGTGGTGTGACACCGCGAAGACATATATCATGGGTTCACCGCCACTACTCATCATTTAAGCTCACAATTCAACAAGCGAATATAGAGATGCAAATGAATTCTTACTATAGGCATAATGGGGAGAGGGAGAGTCCAATAATTGGGACAATACTCCCCCTAAATCCATGCCTACATCTAAACCAAATAGAATTCGAACCTATAGGTGTGTATGCAAGATGGTCAAGTCAAGATCCTTGAATCTACGATATTTGGCTCATTCCTCAAATAAGTGAATCTTGCTTCATCAAGTGGCTTCGTGAATATATCGGCAAGTTGGTCTTTGGTTGGCACATAAGCTAGCTCAATATCTCCACGGGCAACATGATCTCGAATGAAGTGATGATGAATCTCAATGTGCTTGGTTCTTGAATGTTGCACCGGGTTGTAGGCTATCTTGATAGCACTTTCATTGTCACACAATAGAGGCACTTTGTCACAATTGACACCGTATTCCTTTAAAGTTTGCCTCATCCATAACAATTGAGTGCAAGCACTAGCAGCGGCCACATACGCAGCTTCGGCGGTAGAGAGAGAAATACAATTTTGCTTCTTAGAAGACCAACTCACCAAGGAGCTACCAAGAAATTGGCAAGCCCCAGAAGTTGATTTCCTATCATCTTGATCACCGGCCCAATCCGAATCTGTGTACCCACAAAGAGTGAAAGATGAATCCCTTGGGTACCACAAACCAAACCTTGGGGGTATGAATCAAATATCGTATGATTCTCTTGACCGCCACCATGTGGCTTTCCTTTGGAGCGGCTTGATACCTTGCACACACACCTACACTCAACACAATATCAGGTCTAGATGCACAAAGATAAAGCAACAAACCAATCATGGAGCGGTAGAGCTTTTGATCCACATCTATACCCTTTGGGTTAAGTTGTAGATGACATTTGGTATCCATAGGAGTCTTCTTCTCCTTAGCATCCGCCATATTAAACCTCTTGAGCATGTCTTGAATATAATTTGCTTGGCTAATGAAATTCCCTCATCTCAATTGCTTGATCTCAAATCCAGGGAGGAACTTCAACTCACCCATCATAGACATCTCAAACCTATTAGTCATAAGATTTGAAAATTCATCACTAAAAGCTTTGTTAGATGAGCCAAAGATAATATCATCAACATATAGTTGGCATACGAAAAGTTCCCCTTTAACCCTCTTAGTAAAAAGAGTGGGATCAATTTTCCCAATTTCAAATCCACGGTCTAACAATAACTCTCTAAGGTGCTCATAACACGCACGTGGGGCTTGTTTAAGTCCATAGAGCGCCTTATCAAGCTTGTAGACATGGTTAGGGAAGTTGAGGTCCTCGAACCCTGGGGTTTGCTTAACAAACACCAACTCCTTTAAGGGACCATTGAGAAAGTACTTTTAACATCCATTTGTCGAGTTCTACGATGTTGAATTGAGGTGAGTTCCTGCTGGCGATTGCGTACTACTACTGCTTCAGCTTGTACACGCTCGTGTTCTACTTGTATGCGAGCTTGTTCAGCTTGTATGCGTGTTTGTTCTGCTTGAATAAGGGCTTGATCTGCTGCTAACTTACGATTTGCCTCCACGACATCTGCCAATTACTTTTCTATCGCCTGACGAGCCGCCAGCAACTCCTCTGCACGAGCCGCCGTGTTTTCTGCTGTGATCTCCTTTGTCAGCAGGTTGGGGTCAAACTGATTTCCACCAGCATTGTTGTAATAGCCCCAGTTTGGTACCCTAAAACATGGGCCAAATTTTTTCTTTTTGCTTTGCAACATTACATCATGGCATATAATTAAATTGCTAAGTTAATAAAGCAACAATTGGAAAACAATAAAAAGGGAGGCAAATCCTTGCCAAAATTTTCAAACCAAATACATTACTCAAATTGGCAAAACCAATTGTTCTTGAGTTTCCAAATTGTCAAGGAAGCTCAAGGATATATTTTATAAATAATTTTTCAAAGGAAATTTCTTGCAAAATAAGAAATGAATTTGATAATCCAAAATTGGTTCAATTAAAATCCTATTTTGAAACCAAGCTAAACTTTTCCAAAAATTCAAACTAAAATTACGGGGAGCTTCATTTTCATATTAGGAGCCTCCATGAAAATTTTCATTATTTTTGGAAATACATAAGTGCTTCAAATAAATGCATTTTGCAAATTATCAAAAGTGACCAAATTGCAACAATATGAATAAATCTGAATTTAAACATTTTGTTTTGAAGCCAAAATTTTTTGTGGAGCCTCTACCTGTCAAGGGGAGGGTATGTTAATTTTTGCAGAATTTTATAAAATGCTTAAGCACCTCTTTTTAAATCGTCAAAGTTGTTGTTGGACCTTTTTGCAAATTAAGAGAATAGAGCCAGGGGGTTTTCGCGAAACTCTTTCTTCTCCACACTGTCGCCACAGGACCGTCGCCCATGCCGCCATGTCGCTCCGCCCTGTGCTGCACGACGCCGTGGCCCTGGAGGATACCCATGCCCCCCGATGAAGCCACCTGCTCCACGCACTCTCCTCTCTCTGTTCCTCCCCTAAAATTCCGGATCGAGGTAGTCTCTCTCTCTCTTCCGAGCTTCCCCTTCTGCCGCCGTTTGCCTCCGCTTGTCGCCGTCATCTGGAGCTGCCCTGCTCGAATCGAAGACCACGGCGAGGTCCGCCGCATCCTCCTCTCCCTCCTCACCGGCGAAATCGAGCCGGGGTAGCCCGGTTTCGACGAAATCGTCCTCCGCTACCTCAACCCCGACCGATGCTCGCCGGGCTCGATTCCGGCGTCTCTGACCACCCCGCCGTCGTCGATCACCCACAAGCAACGGGGGTGAGTTCAGTGTCCTTTTTAGGCTCTTTCCGCGCCATCTTTTCCTCTCACCGTCGCCCTCCGCCGTCGGTCGTCGCCGTCAGCGCCGTTGCCCGTGTGCCCGGCCTGGGCACCGGCCTGTCCGGCCCGAAGGCCGGCTGGCTCGGGCAGGTGCCCGGCCTGGCTTTGGTCTGGGCAGGCACGAGGCCGGCAGCCTCGGCCACCCTCCCGGCCTGCACGCCCAGCCTGGGTCGGCCAAAGGCCGGAGGCTTCGGGCCTCTGCCCGGCCTGTGGCCCGGCCTGGCCGGCACAAGGCCGGCCTGTCTGAGAATTAGTTTTTCTTTTTGAAAAATAAATTGAAATAAAATGTTTAATATCTTTTTAAATAATGCTCCAAATTTGACAAATCAAATATCAAATTGTTCAGAAAAAAAAACTCTACAAGATAGAATCATTGTAATAGACTTTTGAATTTATATTCTTTGCCTTCATTTAAGAATTCCTAAAATGGCATAAATAATATCAAATTGGCGAAAAATCATTAACTTGTTAAATATTTAACCAAATTTTTTGAATAAAATATCAATGTGATCAGCACTTCAAATGCTATCAAACCATGCTAATATCACATCATGATCACAAATATTTATTTGATGTTATTCTTTAAATGATTAAACGAATTAAATTCAAATAATTATTTAATTCGCTATTTATTCATCGATAATTGGAAATTCACAAATGAGGTACCAAAATAATCGGAAGAACGATATCTATCTAATCATGTCATGTTCATGCATATTTGATCCACTTTTTAGTAATGTAATAATTCATAAGCAATGTGGACATTAAGTTAAATATGGGGTTTGTTCCAAATAATTGCACTAATTATTTGGCACTCCATTTAATATTGTTAGATAAATCATATGATGATATCTTTTCATAAATTTGACATGTCATCATGATTGTGCATTGCACCTTGTCCTCGTGTGATTTATTTTGCTCTTCTGTATTTGTTTGGGTATCGATAGATTCTGGAGTCGACGGTTCCCTCGCCTATTCCGACGAGCAATACTACATGCCACGGTAGCAAGGCAAGAGATAACCTAACCCTCTTGGCATCTAGCATCCTACTATTTTATAAACTTATTTTATCCACATAATATTGCATTCGATTCTATATCAATTTTGGTCAATACTAGAGTATCCTATGAATGCATGTTTTCCCCGAACCAATACATGTATCACTACCTATGAACCCTAGGTTTGATGTGTTGGCCTGAGACCAAGATATAATTGTTGTCTATATGCTTAGCTATGCTTAGCCATGCTTAGTTTGATGCTTAGCTGTCCGTTAATTATTTCCATGATTTATGAAATTGATGCAATGTTCGGACAAGTTGGAGGATGCTTGTGGTACTTATTTAAATTGTTTAAAGTCTTGGATGAGTTGCCATCTGGGGATGGTGTTTTGCCTCATTCCTGCCGCCTAGGCTGAGAGTGCTTTTAGCTAGAACCAAGAACCGAGCGTGCTTCCAACGGTGGGGACATATGGAATCCCCTTTAACCGAATAATTTGTTCGGCCGTATCCAAGGATCCTCTAGTTTGGTATTTCCATTTGCGTGTGAGTGTGTGGGTGGAAAAAGAAACGATGAGGATGGTGGTGGTTAGGATGTGGCGATGGGGGCAGGGGCTGAAATAGGCTGGCTAAACTTGTCCTGTCGCCACGATGACCCTTGGATAGTCTCATACATTGTAAAGGTTTAACCGCACCCGCCCTGCCGGCTTTCCAAGGATGAGAGCTAAATGATCAGGTAAGGGGTCGGACGGTACCGGTGGGTAAATTAGTACACCCCTGCAGGGTAAATCTTTTCGAAAAGCCGTGTCCACGGTTATGGACAAATCTTGGGAAAGGCGGATTAGCTCATAGAAAAGTATAACCTAATTATTTAAAATTTGGCAGCTAAAGGTTGCAACTCAACGTGTGATTAAAAGGTTCATTTCCTCGAGGGTGATTCGAGGGAGTGCCTTGGTGGAGATGAGATGCTTCTGGTTACAAATGGTTCGATGAGAACCAAAGATGAAAGTTTACTCTCTTATCCCTTTGCGGAAAACATTCTGAGTAGACGATGCCATGGGTCTTTATGTCTTTCAAAAAGGAAAGCTACCTTTATGCAAATTAGCTACATTATACAGCATTAGAGCCTCCATTAGCATTGGGCCTATATCGCCCTACTAAACTTGCGAGTACGTCGTACTCAGTCTCTCTTTGCTATCTTTATATTTTGTTTCAGAGGAGGATGACACCGAGCACACAGGTGGTTTCTTCCTGGACATCGACGAGTAGTTCGGGGTTCCCAGGTGGCAGCTTGGGACGTTGGAACAAGCTGGCATGGGTTTATGTTTATGTGTAGGCCTCTTAGGCCATATATTTGGATCTTGTTGTATTAGACAACTACCTCGCTTCCGCATGATGTACTGTTGGGTCGGTGACCCCTTTTGTGTGTAATTTCTATGTTCCTCATATATGAGTTGCTATATGATCTCTTTGTGTCGTAGAGTCTGTGATGTGCCAGTTGTTCCGCAGTCTTGATCTCTTTATTATGCATGATAGCTATGTCTGAGCTTATGGCATGATCGAAGTGTTGCGTGCCGATGATCCATTCCGAGCATGCCTGCCAAAGCTTTTGGCCTGGGATTGGTAAATCCAGTAACCTTCGATTGTGTAGCATGACCGGTTGCACAAAGCTTCATTGCATGGTTCTGGGGTCAGGGCGCTACAAGTTGGTATCAGAGCAGGACTGCCTGTAGGAAACCCTTTCTATTGGTCGATGTCGAGTCTAGTTCGTGAAAATTATTTTTAACCTAAAAATGAGTTGAGAAAACCCTCTTAGGATTCTTTTTACTCCTTACCCAACTCGCTCTACTCTGAGTTATCTTACCTCTATTTGTTTTAACGATTCTTCTGCTCGGCTGAAATACTAACCTAGGTTCACGGGGTTGGCTTCTACCTTTAGTTTACTGGTTAGCTCTGCCGTCTGCAAATTCTAAAGCCTGAAGAGAGGAAGTATTGTGGATCGTCAAGACATTCCTTTGCTTATCCAAGATCTTGAACCGAAGGTCCCGGATTGTGCTAGGGCTCTGGTGTAATGATTTATGAGGGTTGTCACCCTTGTGAGCATTATGCTATTGTGAGTCCCGGTCCATGAAGCTGATCTTTAACCCAAGATCTTTTCCGCTGAACCCTGATGTTATTCGTCAAACCCTACATCAGGTTGGCAAAATTTAAAGTTAATCCTCAAGCTCGAGCTTGCAGCCGTAATTGAATTGCTCAGCAACGCTCTTCTCTGTCACTAGCTTTAGCTAAACTCTCTGTTATGGAACTATCTGGATCACGACAAGATTGCTCTTAACGAGTGGCCCATCAATGTCTGTGAATCCTCCAATAACACTCGTTCGTGAAACCCTTTCAACACTAGTTGTCGGAAGAGTGCTAACGAAGGGCTTCCGCAATATTTTGTTATTGTTGTGAGCCTGTTCTTACCCATGACCTGTTGCTTGATCTATCTGTCTGCTGACAGTCAAGTTTTATCGTGCATTGGGGTGTTCTGATGCATGTTATTTCTTGTGGTTCGTTAAGGCATTCCCACTTCGGGATGTCAGGAGAAACAAACTCCGGTACCTTGTCCATTTCTCGGACCAGGTCAAAGTATTGTACTTTGCTGAGTAAGAGCTTGTGTATTTCTTGTTCTGTTCCACCTTGGAGTGTCACACTCTTGTATATCAAGAGGTCGTGCTTAGTCTCATGACGTATTTGATGAAGTGATGCTCCTACCCTTCCTTATCCATCTACCTCCGAGCTACTCGGGCTCGAGAATGTTGAGGATGAATATCGTTGTGGTAGTCAGATGTTCTTAGCAATTGTTATTGTTTTGTAATCCAAAGACTTTGGTGGCACTCTTAGCATGATTGGTAATCATATCATCGAGCCGAGTCTTCTATGCTGCCAAGTCCATTTGTTCAAGTGCACACCCTCGGTCAACTAGTTAGATTCGTGTTGAAACTCTCAAGACCACATCTTTTGCTTTGAAAAGCAAGATTCCTCTCGCAACCAGTGACATTCGGTGGTTCGTGATATTCTGTGTGTCTTTCCAGAAGTACTGCCGGGTTGTCCCCCTGACCGTGTTGTCGAGTAATTTTGTAAGCTTAACCGAACCATCTTTGTGTCATCACGTAGTATGCGTTCTGGTTGATGGAAGTGCTCCTCTTTGGTCCATGTGCAAGGGTTGACATATGTCGCCACGGGTCCGAGTGAAGTTCGCCTTGTCTCCCCGGGAATAATCCCAAGTTGGTCATGCATGTGCGGATTGTTGTTGAGATGGTAGGTTGTTGCCTCCAGGTCTCTAAATCCGTCATGTATGCCACTTGCCGGTTGGTTCTCGAATAAGAAAAGAGTTGTCAAATCTCATCACCTTACCGGTGTTTCCCAATCATGAATCAGTTGGGCTTCATTGTTTGGAGTTCATGCTGGTTCAATTTCCCTGTGTAGTGGTGACCGCCTGGAACTCCCAATCTAGCTCGTGTTCTGGAGCTTGACAGTAGCCCAAGTCTTGAGAATCTAGTGACCCTACTTTTTGTTAAATTTCGCACACTCCCCCTTCAGACCTACTAAGCCGAAATATCTGTACACCTAACCAACTCGGAACCTCAAGCAGAAATGATGCTTGGTGTCCATCAAGAGTATGACCTAGTCCTACCTGAAATCCCGACAAGTCCGATGTTGTGATTCACGCACCTCACCGGAAGGTCATTTGGCGAAATCTCTAAATCCTTAAAATCAACCGCTATCCGTGAGGGTCCTGTGTAACTTACCCTAGGAGTTTTCCCTTATAGCCTTTCTCTATCGTCAAGTATGACCTTCGCTTGATGATTGATTGAAGGCTATGCCGAAGCCGGAGTGTGATATCTAGAACCTCAAGGAAAATCTTACAACGGAGTTACTAAATGGCCCTCAGTCAATCCTCCCACTCCATCTATTCTAGTGGCAATAGCTCGTTTATGAGGTTTTACCTCTCTATCTAAATGTGGATCAATGCTATATCTTTCCCACCTCGGTGAACCCAAGGTTTTGCCCAATCACCTGGACGTTGGGTCAATTCCTTAGTCCCGTTAGGGCCAAGCTTCCAACCTTTGGGAAACGTTTTGTATGTCACAAGAGAGGAGTCCAAAAGGGTGTCCTTTCTCCTCTCGGTGCTTCAAATCTCTATGGTCTGCGCATCGGGGTGGTTTGAAGTATTGTCATGGCCTCGACCAATTGATCGGTTGTCCGATCTTCTGCCCGACCTTTGTTTGGTCAAGCTATTCCTAGTTTTTCCTCAATGGCTTATGGTTTTGGGCAAAGTTCGTTTTTGTCCGTCACTTTAAGCTATCTTCTGATCTTCCCGGCGCATCGGCATGTCATGTTGGTTAGCCCAATCTCTGCAACGAGGAAGATACGTGTTGTCATGTTTTCCTCCTCTCCACTTCTACTCTAGAATCTCGAGACGAGATTCCTGTAAGGGGGGTAGAATTGTAACAACCCCAGTTTGGTACCCTAAAATATGGGCCAAATTTTCACTTTTTGCTTTGCAACATTGCATCATGGCATATAATTAAATTGCTAAGTTAATAAAGCAACAATTGGAAAACAATAAAACGGGAAGCAAATCCTTCCCAAAATTTTCAAACAAAATACATTACTCAAATTGGTAAAACCAATTGTTCTTGAGTTTCCAAATTGTCCAGGAAGCTCAAGGATATATTTTATAAATAATTTTTCAAAGGAAATTTCTTGCCAAATAAGAAATGAATTTGAGAATCCAAAATTGGTTCAATTCAAATCCTATTTTGAAACCAAGCTAAACTTTTCCAAAAATTCAAACTAAAATTATGGGGAGCGTCATTTTCATATTAGGAGCCTCCATGAAGATTTTCATTATTTTTGGAAATACTTAAGTGCTTCAAATAAATGCATTTTGCAAATTATCAAAAGTGACCATATTGCAACAATATGAATAAATCTGAATTTAAACATTTTATTTTGAAGCCAAATTTTTTTGTGGAGCCTCTACCTGTCAAGGGGAGGTTATGTTATTTTTTCAGAATTTTATAAAATGCTTAAGCACCTCTTTTTAAATCGCCAAAGTTGCTATTGGACCTTTTTGCAAATTAAGAGAATAGAGCCAGGGGGTTTTCACGAAACTCTTTCTTCTCCACATTGTCGCCACAGGACCGTCGCCCATGCCGCCATGTCGCTCCGCCCTGTGCCGCACGACGCCATGGCCCTGGAGGATACCCATGCCCCCCCGATGATGCCACCTACTCCACGCACTCTCCTCTCTCCGTTCCTCCCCTAAAATTCCGGATCGAGGTAGTCTCTCTCTCTCCCGAGCTTCCCCTTCTGCCGCCATTCGCCTCTGCTCATCGCCGTCGTCTGGAGCTGCCCCGCTCGAATCGAAGAACACGGCAAGGTCCGCCGCGTCCTCCTCTCCCTCCTCACCAGCGAAATCGAGCCAGGGTAGCCCGGTTTCGAAGAAATCGTCCTCGGCTACCTCAACCCCGACCGACGCTCGCCGGGCTCGATTCCGGCGTCTCTGACCACCCCGCCGTCGTCGATCACCCACAAGCAATGGGAGTCAGTTTAGTGTCCTTTTTAGGCTCTTTCCGCGCCCCCTTTTCCTCTCGCCGTCGCCCTCCACCGTTGGTCGTCGCCGTCAGCGCCGTTGCCCGTGTGCCCGGCCTGGGCACCGGCATGTCCGGCCCGGAGGCCGGCTGGCTCGGGCAGGTGCCCGGCCTGGCTTCGGTCTGGGCCGGCACAAGGCCGGCAGCCTCGGCCACCCTCCCGGCCTGCACGCCCATCCTGGGCTGGCCAAAGGCTGGAGGCTTCGGGCCTCTGCCCGGCTTCTGGCCCGGCCTGGCCGGCACAAGGCCGGCCTGTCTGAGAATTAGTTTTTCTTTTTGAAAAATAAACTGAAATAAAATGTTTAATATCTTTTTAAATAAATTCTCCAAATTTGACAAATCAAATATCAAATTGTTCAGAAAAACAAACTCTACAAGATAGAATCATTGTAATAGTCTTTTCAATTTATATTCTTTGCATTTATTTAAGAATTCCTAAAATGGCATAAATAATATCAAATTGGGAAAAAAATCATTAACTTGTTAAATATTTAACCAAAAAATTTGAATAAAATATCAATGTGATCAGCACTTCAAATGCTATCAAACCATGCTAATATCACATCATGATCACAAATATTTATTTGATGTTATTCTTTAAATGATTAAACGAATTAAATTCAAATAATTATTTAATTCGCTATTTATTCATCGATAATTGGAAATTCACAAATGAGGTACCAAAATGATCGGAAGAACATTATCTATCTAATCATGTCATGTTCATGCATATTTGATCCAGTTCTTAGTAATGTAATAATCTATAAGCAATGTGGACATTAAGTTAAATATTTGGTTTGTTCCAAATAATTGCACTAATTATTTGGCACTCCATTTAATATTGTTAGATAAATCATATGATGATTTCTTTGCATAAATTTGACATGTCATCATGATTGTGCATTGCACCTTGTCCTCGTGTGATTTATTTTGTTCTTCTGTATTTGTTTGGGTATCGATAGATTCCGGAGTCGAGGGTTCCCTCGCCTATTCCGACGAGCAGTACTACACGCCTCGGCAGCAAGGGAAGAGATAACCTAACCCTCTTGGCATCTATCATCCTACTGTTTTATAAACTGTAACAGCCCAGATTTGGTACCCTAAAATATGGGCCAAATTTTCACTTTTCATTTCATATTGCATCATGGCATCCATGCCTAATTTGCTTCACATGAATTAATGATCACCTGAAATAATGGTATGGCAACCACTACAAAAACAATGATGGTGAATGATGTTGGTTAAACAATAATTCAAATTGAACCTACATATTTTTCCAGGAACTTCACATAATTTCAGTTATGAAAATTTCACGGGAAATGCCAACCTAAATAAATTATTTTAGCAAGCACCCCAAAAATGCCTGTGAGCTAATTTGAATTAAGTACACATAAAAGTGTTTCCAAATGGGCTGAAAATTTTATGACAGCTTCTTGAGGTAATAAAATTGCTTTACAAATTTTCTCAAAATTTTGGAAGGGGTTTAAGTATCCCAATTAAATGTTCTAAAAATTGGGAAGAAAAGAAAGTAAAACAAGTTTGTTCTACAAACATTCTCAAATTGAGCTGAAATTTTTACCAGTGGTCCCTTGAGTAAAATAAGAATTTTCCATAAAATTTCATGATTTTTGGAATGCCATAAGTGCTTCAATTAAATAGGTAAAGTTGTTGTCTATAAAAGAAAAGAAAAGGGGAAAAGAAGCAGGGGGGTTTCTGCAAAATCATCATCGACACCGTGGAGACACGGGCACTGGCGCCATGCCGCCGTTCCGCGCCGCCCTCGGCCTCCCCGCACTCCACGGCCGGACCCCCCCTCTCCAGCTCGAGGATAAGAGCATCCCCGAGCCCTGCCTTCCCTCTTTCCCCTCACTCGCTCCCTCCTCTGCTCCCTCTCTCCCTTTTCCTCTCTGCCTGGCCGAACCCTAGCCGCCATGGGCGACCGCCGTGTCCTGGCGTTTTAGTCGTCGTCGAGCAACGCCGAGTAGGGCAAACTCTTCCCCTTGCTCTCCTCTCCCTCCTAGTCAGAGGAATCGAGGCGGGAGGACGCAGAACCGCCGCGCCTTTCCGTTTTCTTCCCCTGTGCCCGAAGCTACTCCGGCGAGCTCGCGCTGCCGTTCTCGTCCACCTCAGGCCCGGCCGTTTCGTCGCACGCACCAAGGGTAATGAGAAGCTCCTCCCCTCCATTTCTCCCTCTCCCTCTCGCCGTGCATTGTCGCCAACGTACATTTTGCTTCAGGTCGCCGCCGTGCTCGTCGCCGGCGATGCTCCGGTGGGTTTCCAGTGAATCCAAGCACACCCACGCGTAGCCCTCGACGAGTAGAGTAGGTTCGTGTCAACATTTATCTCCGACGAGCCCTAAATCAGCGGCGCCGTCGTCGCCGAGCCGCTCCGGCCGGCGGGTAACGTCGTCGTGCGTCAGCACCGACGTGGCGCTTACATGGGTGCCACCGTGGAAGCTGGCCCACCGGTCAGTGACCATGGCTAGCCAGCCTCCGAGTGAAAAACGGTTCGGGGGATTTCTAGGAATTTATTTTAAACACAGAAGTTGTTTTAAAACTTTGAAATTGAATATCTTTTGAACCACAAATCAGAAAAATGCAAATAACATGTCAAAATGCTCAGAAAAATAATATCTACCTATTAACATCCTTGCCATGATCAATGAAATTTATTTAATTGTTTTTATTTAATAAATACTAAAATGGCAGAATATATTTGGAAATTAGGAAATTCATATCTTGAATTTTGTTTACTCAAAAATTATGTTTAAGAGATCAAAATGTTTAGTAAGCATTGTACAACAAATTTATGTCATTTGAGGGAATTTTAGAATTAATTTTGGTGCTGTTTGTCTAAATTAATTAAAATGGCAGATTTAAATCAATAATTAGAAATATCATAACTCGATAAATATTGATCCAACAATTACAAAGGAGATACCAAAATGATCAGCAAAGCATGAGTTATCTATCTATGTTAAGTTCACATCAAGAAACCAATTCTACCTTTGATGTTAATTTTGACTTGGCTAAAATGATTTAAATTGCATAACCGTTTAAATCCCCATTTATTCATCGATAACTGGAAATCCACAAATGAGGTACCAAAATGATCGGAAGAACAAAACCTATCTAATCATGTCATGTTCATGCATATTTGAACCATTTCTCTAATAATTTAATAATTTATAAAGGAGGTGATCACTGAGATAAATGTGGAGTTGTGTCCAAATAATAGCACTAATTATTTGGAACTCCATTTAATTTGTTAAATAAATTAAATGATATTCTCTTTGCATCAATTGGACATGTCATCATGTGATTGCTCATTGCACCTTGTGTTCGTGTGATTTATGTGATCTTTGTATTTCTTTGGGTATCGATAGATTCCGGAGTCGAAGTTAACGATAACTACCCCGACGAGCAGTACTTCACGCCCGGGCAGCAAGGCAAGAGATAACCTAACCTTCTTGGCATTCTAGCATCCTAATGTTTTATAAACTTATTTTATCCACCATATTAATTGCATGCGATTCAGATGTCTCTTTCGGTCAAAATATAGAGAATCCTATGGTTGCATGTTTTTCCCGAGCCAATCACATGTATCCCTACCTATGAACCCTAGTGTTGATGTGTTGGCCGGATACAAATATAATTGTTGGTTATATGCTTAGCCATGCTTAGAAATGCTTAGTTGAGATACTAGTTATGTCCGTTATTGAATTCCATAATTATTGATGCTGATGGAATGATTCGGGCATGGTGGATAATTGTGATGCTTAATTAAAATGCTAATATGGCTTGGGTGAGTTGCCATCGGGGATGGTGTTTTGTCTCACTCTAGCCCCTAGGTGCGAGTTCTTGTCTCTAGAACCAAGACTGAGCGTGCTTCCGGAGGTGGGGGCATATGGAACCCCCTTTGACCGAATAAGTTGTGAGGGGCTTGTCAAGGGTCCTCTAGTTTGCTATTTCCATTTGCGCGTGAGTTGTGTGGGTGGAAAAGAAACGAGGATGGTGGTGTTTAGGATGTGGCCACGGGGCAGGGCGCTGGGAGCGCTGAACCTGTCCTTCCGCACACGGATGGTCCTTGAGTAAGCCTCATGCAATGTAAAGGTCTAACCGCGCCCGCTCGCCGGCCTTCCCCGGAAGAGGGCCAACTAGGTGAGCCGGACTGGTACCAATGGATAAGAAGTTGGGGTTCCCTCGGAAACCTGGCGACTTCAAATAGTACACCCCTGCAGGGTTAAATCTTTTCGAAAAGCCGTGTCCGCGGTTATGGACGACTTGGGAACGGATATACGAGACCATAGAAAATATTAACCTAATTGATATGGCAGCTAAAGGTTGCATAATCACATTGTGATAAAGGTTCATTTCCTCGAGGGTGATTCGAGGGAGTGCCTTTGGTGGAGATGAGTGGTTTGGCTACGAGTAGGTTCGCCGAGAACCGAAGAGGAAATGTTTACTCTCTTATCCCCTTTATGAAAAGTATTCTGAGTAGACGACGCCTTGTGTCTTTTTATCTCTTTTAAATGAAAATTGGCTTAATGCAAAACAAGTACACATATAGCTTTAGAGCCTCCGTCAGTCATTGGGCCTATATCGCCCTATTAAACTTGCGAGTACATCGTACTCAGTCTCTCTTTGCTGCCTCTATGAATTTGTATTTTTAGAAGAGGACGACACCGAGCATCTAGGTGGGTTCTTTGTTGACGTCGACTACTAGTCTGGGGTTCCCAGGTGGCAGCTTGGGACCGTGGAACAAGCTGGCTTGGGTGATGTTTATTGTAGGCCTCTTAGGCCATATATTTGCTTCTTGTTGTTAGACAACACTACCCACTTCCGCTTGATGAATTGATGGATCTGTGATCCTCTTGCTGTGTAATATTTGTATTCTTCTCTTTATATGAGTTGCTATATGTTTTGTGTCGTAGAGTCATGCAATGTACCAGTTTGTTCCACAAGTCTCGATCTCTGTCTTATACCTGGATGGTTGTGCCAATTACATAGCCTCTCTGTATAATTCCGGGGTCGGGGCGTTACAAGTTGGTATCAGAGCAGGACTTCCTGTAGGAAACCCTTTCTATTGGTCGATGTCGAGTCTAGTGCGTGAAAATTATTTTTAACCTAAAAATGAGTTGTGAAAACCTTCCTATGATTCTTTTTACTCCTTATCCAATTCACTCTGATCTCGGTGCCATCTTACCTCTATTTGATTTTAACGGTTTTCTGATCGTCAGCAAATTCTAAATCTTTAGGATCACGGGGTTGGGTTCTATCTATAGTTACTGGTTAACTTTGCTTGTCTGCAAATTCTAAATTCTGGAGAGAAGAAGTATTGCGGATCGCCAAGACATTCCTTTGCTTTAGCCCAAGATTTTGAACCGAAGGTCCCGGATTGTGCTAGGGCTCTGGTGTAATGTTTCATGAGGGTTGTCACCCATGTGATCATTATACTATTATGAGTCCCGGTGCATGAAGCTGATCTTTAACCCAAGATTTTTCCGTTGAACCCTGATGTTAAATTTTCAAACCCTACATCCGGTTGGCACAAATTGAAGTAATCTTCAAACTCGAGGATTGCAGCCGGAATTGTTTTGCTCAACCATGCCCCCCTGTCGCTAGCTTTAGCTAAACTCTCCGTTATTGAACTGTCTAGATCACGACAAAATTGCTCCTAGCAAGTGGTTCCCCAATGTTTGTGATTCCTCCACTAACACCGTTCCTGTAACCCTTCCGGCACTAGTTGTTGTAAGAATGCTAACAAGGGCTTCTACAAATATCTTGAAATTGTTGTTAGCCCGTTCCTTACTCTAACTTAGTTGTCCGACCCCTATTTGTCTTTTGACAGTCAAGTTTATCGTGCATTGGGGTGTTCTGATGCTTCTTATCCTTGTGGTTCATCAAGGCATTCCACTTCGGGATGTCAGGAGAAACAAACTCTGGTACCTCTTCCATTTCCCGGAAAAAGGTCAAAGTGTTGTATTTCGCGGAGTAATAGCTTGTCTAGCTGTTGTTCCGTTCCACCTTGGAGTGTCACACTCTTTTATATCAAGAGGTCGTGCCTAGTATCATGACCTACCTGATGAAGTGATGCTCTTACCCTTCCTTATCCATCTACCTCCGAGCTACCCGGGCTCGAGAATGTTGAGGTTGAATACCGTTGTGGTAATCGGATATTCTTAGCAATTGATATTGCTTTGAAATCCAAGGACTTGGTGGCACTCTTGGCGTGATTGGTAATCATATCATCGAGCTGAGTTGTCTGTGTTGCCAAGTCTTTTTGTTCAGGTGCACACCTTCGGTCAATAAGTTAGATTCGTGGCAAAGTCTAAAGATCACAGCGTTTCACTTGGAAAAGCAATTTTCCTCTCGCAAACTAGCTAGTGATCTGGAGCTTGACGCTGTAGTCAATTCTTGAGAACCTTACCTCTCGTTAGCTTTTGAAACTCCTCCCTCGGACATGTCAAGTCTGAAATATCCGCACGCTTAACCAAATCTGAATCTCAAGCAGAAATGATGGTTGGTGTTCCTTAAGAGTATGACATAGGCCTTGTGTAAATCCGGCAAGTTTGTGGTGGTGGTTGCCCTACTTAACTGGAAGTTCTATTGTGATATCCTCTTGCCTTTCGTAAAATTAAACCACTCTCCATGAGGATATTGTGCTACTTATTCTAGAAGTTGCCCTTATGGTCTCTTCGCAATCTTAAAGGATCCGACCTCCACTTGATGACCTATTGAAGGCTATTCCGAAGCCTGATGGTGGTATCTAGAACACCGAGGAGAACATTAACGTGGTGTTACTACACATACCTCCTGGTCATTTCTCCTATCCTCTGCTCGACCTTTGTTTGGTCAAGTTCTTCCTAGTTTTCCTCAATGGCTTATGGTCTTGTGCAAAGTTCATATTTCCAACCCTTGGAGATAACTTGTCTGTCCTCTTGAACTATCTTCTGTTCTCGTCGGCACGTCATGCTTGTTACCTTTTCTCTACAACAGGGAAGATCATCGTGGGATCGAGAAGATCGTTAAAGTTGGGGGTTGTCGTGTTTCCCTCATCCCTCTTCCTACTCTAGGAATCTCGGGGCGAGATTCTTGTAAGGGGGGTAGAATTGTATCAGCCCAGATTTGGTACCCTAAAATATGGGCCAAATTTTCACTTTTCATTTCATATTGCATCATGGCATCCATGCCTAATTTGCTTCACATGAATTAATGATCACCTGAAATAATGGTATGGCAACCACTACAAAAACAATGATGGTGAATGATGTTGGTTAAACAAGAATTCAAATTGAACCTACATATTTTTCCAGGAACTTCACATAATTTCAGTTATGAAAATTTCACGGGAAATGCCAACCTAAATAAATTATTTTAGCAAGCACCCCAAAAATGCCTGTGAGCTAATTTGAATTAAGTACACATAAAAGTGTTTCCAAATGGGCTGAAAATTTTATGACAGCTTCTTGAGGTAATAAAATTGCTTTACAAATTTTCTCAAAATTTTGGAAGGGGTTTAAGTATCCCAATTAAATGTTCTAAAAATTGGGAAGAAAAGAAAGTAAAACAAGTTTGTTCTACAAACATTCTCAAATTGAGCTGAAATTTTTACCAGTGGTCCCTTGAGTAAAATAAGAATTTTCCATAAAATTTCATGATTTTTGGAATGCCATAAGTGCTTCAATTAAATAGGTAAAGTTGTTGTCTATAAAAGAAAAGAAAAGGGGAAAAGAAGCAGGGGGGTTTCTGCAAAATCATCATCGACACCGTGGAGACACGGGCACTGGCGCCATGCCGCCGTGCCGCGCCGCCCTCGGCCTCCCCGCACTCCACGGCCGGACCCCCCCTCTCCAGCTCGAGGATAAGAGCATCCCCGAGCCCTGCCTTCCCTCTTTCCCCTCACTCGCTCCCTCCTCTGCTCCCTCTCTCCCTTTTCCTCTCTGCCTGGCCGAACCCTAGCCGCCATGGGCGACCGCCGTGTCCTGGCGTTTTAGTCGTCGTCGAGCAACGCCGAGTAGGGCAAACTCTTCCCCTTGCTCTCCTCTCCCTCCTAGTCAGAGGAATCGAGGCGGGAGGACGCAGAACCGCCGCGCCTTTCCGTTTTCTTCCCCGTGCCCGAAGCTACTCCGGCGAGCTCGCGCCGCCGTTCTCGTCCACCTCAGGCCCGGCCGTTTCGTCGCACGCACCAAGGGTAACGAGAAGCTCCTCCCCTCCATTTCTCCCTCTCCCTCTCGCCGTGCATTGTCGCCAACGTACATTTTGCTTCAGGTCGCCGCCGTGCTCGCCGCCGGCGATGCTCCGGTGGGTTTCCAGTGAATCCAAGCACACCCACGCGTAGCCCTCGACAAGTAGAGTAGGTTCGTGTCAACATTTATCTCCGACGAGCCCTAAATCAGCGGCGCCATCGTCGCCGAGCCGCTCCGGCCGGCGGGTAACGTCGTCGTGCGTCAGCACCGACGTGGCGCTTACATGGGTGCCACCGTGGAAGCTGGCCCACCGGTCAGTGACCATGGCTAGCCAGCCTCCGAGTGAAAAACGGTTCGGGGGATTTCCAGGAATTTATTTTAAACACAGAAGTTGTTTTAAAACTTTGAAATTGAATATCTTTTGAACCACAAATCAGAAAAATGCAAATAACATGTCAAAATGCTCAGAAAAATAATATCTACCTATTAACATCCTTGCCATGATCAATTAAATTTATTTAATTGTTTTTATTTAATAAATACTAAAATGGCAGAATATATTTGGAAATTAGGAAATTCATATCTTGAATTTTGTTTACTCAAAAATTATGTTTAAGAGATCAAAATGTTTAGTAAGCATTGTACAACAAATTTATGTCATTTGAGGGAATTTTAGAATTAATTTTGGTGCTGTTTGTCTAAATTAAATAAAATGGCAGATTTAAATCAATAATTAGAAATATCATAACTCGATAAATATTGATCCAACAATTACAAAGGAGATACCAAAATGATCAGCAAAGCATGAGTTATCTATCTATGTTAAGTTCACAGCAAGAAACCAATTCTACCTTTGATGTTAATTTTGACTTGGCTAAAATGATTTAAATTGCATAACCGTTTAAATCCCCATTTATTCATCGATAACTGGAAATCCACAAATGAGGTACCAAAATGATCGGAAGAACAAAACCTATCTAATCATGTCATGTTCATGCATATTTGAACCATTTCTCTAATAATTAATAATTTATAAAGGAGGTGATCACTGAGATAAATGTGGAGTTGTGTCCAAATAATAGCACTAATTATTTGGAACTCCATTTAATTTGTTAAATAAATTAAATGATATTCTCTTTGCATCAATTGGACATGTCATCATGTGATTGCGCATTGCACCTTGTGTTCGTGTGATTTATGTGATCTTTGTATTTCTTTGGGTATCGATAGATTCCGGAGTCGAAGTTAACGATAACTACCCCGACGAGCAGTACTTCACGCCCAGGAAGCAAGGCAAGAGATAACCTAACCTTCTTGGCATTCTAGCATCCTAATGTTTTATAAACTTATTTTATCCACCATATTAATTGCATGCGATTCAGATGTCTCTTTCGGTCAAAATATAGAGAATCCTATGGTTGCATGTTTTTCCCGAGCCAATCACATGTATCCCTACCTATGAACCCTAGTGTTGATGTGTTGGCCGGATACAAATATAATTGTTGGTTATATGCTTAGCCATGCTTAGAAATGCTTAGTTGAGATACTAGTTATGTCCGTTATTGAATTCCATAATTATTGATGCTGATGGAATGATTCGGGCATGGTGGATAATTGTGATGCTTAATTAAAATGCTAATATGGCTTGGGTGAGTTGCCATCGGGGATGGTGTTTTGTCTCACTCTAGCCCCTAGGTGCGAGTTCTTGTCTCTAGAACCAAGACTGAGCGTGCTTCCGGAGGTGGGGGCATATGGAACCCCCTTTGACCGAATAAGTTGTGAGGGGCTTGTCAAGGGTCCTCTAGTTTGCTATTTCCATTTGCACGTGAGTTGTGTGGGTGGAAAAGAAACGAGGATGGTGGTGTTTAGGATGTGGCCGCGGGGCAGGGCGCTGGGAGCGCTGAACCTGTCCTTCCGCACACGGATGGTCCTTGAGTAAGCCTCATGCAATGTAAAGGTCTAACCGCGCCCGCTCGCCGGCCTTCCCCGGAAGAGGGCCAACTAGGTGAGCCGGACGGTACCAATGGATAAGAAGCTGGGGTTCCCTCGGAAACCTGGCGACTTCAAATAGTACACCCCTGCAGGGTTAAATCTTTTCGAAAAGCCGTGTCCGCGGTTATGGACGACTTGGGAACGGATATACGAGACCATAGAAAATATTAACCTAATTGATATGGCAGCTAAAGGTTGCATAATCACATTGTGATAAAGGTTCATTTCCTCGAGGGTGATTCGAGGGAGTGCCTTTGGTGGAGATGAGTGGTTTGGCTACGAGTAGGTTCGCCGAGAACCGAAGAGGAAATGTTTACTCTCTTATCCCCTTTATGAAAAGTATTCTGAGTAGACGACGCCTTGTGTCTTTTTATCTCTTTTAAATGAAAATTGGCTTAATGCAAAACAAGTACACATATAGCTTTAGAGCCTCCGTCAGTCATTGGGCCTATATCGCCCTATTAAACTTGCGAGTACATCGTACTCAGTCTCTCTTTGCTGCCTCTATGAATTTGTATTTTCAGAAGAGGACGACACCGAGCATCTAGGTGGGTTCTTTGTTGACGTCGACTACTAGTCTGGGGTTCCCAGGTGGCAGCTTGGGACCGTGGAACAAGCTGGCTTGGGTGATGTTTATTGTAGGCCTCTTAGGCCATATATTTGCTTCTTGTTGTTAGACAACACTACCCGCTTCCGCTTGATGAATTGATGGATCTGTGATCCTCTTGCTGTGTAATATTTGTATTCTTCTCTTTATATGAGTTGCTATATGTTTTGTGTCGTAGAGTCATGCAATGTACCAGTTTGTTCCACAAGTCTCGATCTCTGTCTTATACCTGGATGGTTGTGCCAATTACATAGCCTCTCTGTATAATTCCGGGGTCGGGGCGTTACATAAACTTATTTTATCCACATAATATTGCATTCGATTCTATATCAATTTTGGTCAATACTAGAGTATCCTATGAATGCATGTTTCCCCGAACCAATACATGTATCACTACCTATGAACCATAGGTTTGATGTATCTTTCTCATATATGAGTTGCTATATGATATCTTTGTGTCGTAGAGTCTGTGATGTGCCAGTTGTTCCGTAGTCTTGATCTCTTTATTATGCATGATAGCTATGTCTGAGCTTATGGCATGATCGAAGTGTTGCGTGCCGATGATCCATTCCGAGCACGCCTGCCAAAGGTTTTGGCCTGGGATTGGTAAACCCAGTAACCTTCGATTGTGTAACATGACTGGTTGCACAAAGCTTCATTGCATAGTTCTGGGGTCGGGGCGCTACAATTGTCTCCACTGTTTTCAGGTCCGGACATGTACACTCCAACGTGACGTGGACGTATTGGTGACTGCATGTACTCCTCCTCGATTCCATATCCGAGTCGATCTTCGAATAGGGGTAAGATTGATTCTGAATCAGCATCGTAGTCTGGCTCTGAAACTTGCTCTGGCATCATCTCCAGCTCCTTTTCTTCGGCGACTATGCCGACTTGTGATGTACCGACAGACTCCTCTCCATCGGACCAGATAACAGCTGTTGTTTCTGAAACATATTCCAACTCATCAGCATGGTTACCTGTGGTGCTGACCATGCCAACGAACATGTTGATCTTGCCGAAGATGAGCTAGTATCCTTCCTCAACTTCGTCCATCTCTGGACTCCATCCGTAGTCGTCGATCTCGGACTCGCCGTTCTGGTTGGTGTAGACCCTGCCGATGGCGAGCTTCTCCCATGATCTCGACTCCTTTCATCACCGGCCCCACGGTGGGCGCCAACTGTCGTGGGGTTGTCACGGCAAGTACTTCCTCCGGGAAGCTTAGTTGTGGGGCCATTGGTGACCAGGACATAGGAGAGGTTAGTCTCGACAAGGGGACACGGAGTTTACCCAGGTTCGGCCCCTCTGTTTAGAGGTAAAGACCTACTTCCTGCTTGTTATTTATTGCTGTGGACTAGTTCTCGATTACAAGGTTTCGACACCTTAACCTGGGAGTCGGCGATAATGAGTTTGGTGTTTCTTGAGTGCCTGTTGATCTAGGGTCCAGGGCCCTCCTTATAAAGGTGGCCGGGTCCCTCGACTTACAACTTATGTCGAGTTACACTTGAATACTGTTAGCGCTCGTTTTTGGCAGGTACCAGGTTCAGGAGTCCTCAGGCCAGGAGTCATTTCTGTGACAACCCGGATCAAAGGTTCGAGTGTTTACTCGGAATAACTCAAAGGGGACCCGGCGTGTCCAGAACCTGGCTTGACAGAACCCGGTTTTAACAGGACCCGGTTTTGACAGAACCCGGTTTTAACAGGACCCGGTTTTGACAGAACCCGGTTTTGACAGAACCCGGTTTAAAGGACCCGGCGCAGGCTAGACTTGAGGATTCTTGAAGATTCCAGAAGGCTGCATCAGAGAAGCCAGACGCGAGGAGAACTTAATGCTTGCCCAGCCCAAAAAAGGAGTCGGTGGAGCCAGGATGAGTTCAAGGTCAACACGGAAGGGCAAAAGGTGACTTTCCAAAGGGAGCCGAAGATGGACGCTTGGAGTTCAAGTCCAGTACGAAGCCGACCGAGACTCTTACCTAGTTTAGAGATAGAAACCGACTTAATTCATGAGTTGTAATCCTTGTAGAAGTCCAATATTTGTACGGGAAGTCCAGCCGCCTCGCTATATATGTAGGAGGTGACGGCCGATTGAAATTAAGCAAACAATCGACAAATCAATACAACCTCTACTTTTTACCCTCAAACCCTTGTTTATGCTTCCGTTCTTCGGTGACTTCGCATAGATTTTGCCAGAGATCGATAATTGAGCTTGGAGCGGTCAAACCGGCCAAGTTCAGCCAATCGTCGCCGGAACCTCCGACGGGGTCCCTCCCGAGGAACTGGGGCGTCTGGTTTCAAACGTGCCGAGTCTTTGTCTTGCGTATCGCGCTGAGACTCGGCCTCCCGCGGGGCGAGTTGCGGAGTATCTCCCCCGGCACCGCGGGTACACGAGGACGTGTTCGTGTGACGCGTTTGCATCGCAACACACTTTTGGCGACTCCGCTGGGGATAATCTCTAAACCTAAAATCGGATAGCAATGTCCGGTTCCAAGGCTACAGATCTGTCCGGCATCACCACCGACAACATCATCAAGCCTACTCTCAAGGACTTGTCGGAGGCGCAACGCCAAGGTCTGGATGAGTGGAAAAAGAAGAGGAGCGAGGAGTTCGAGGCGCTGCGACTCAAGCGGGAACAGGAAGACGAGGAGTTATACTTGGCCAGCTTTAAGCTAGATCGGCAAGGTGCAACTACGCCGATCAAGGAGCCGGAATATGTTCCTCTAAACATCAACATCGACACACCCGCTGTAAGTAATAGTGTCTTTACTTCTGAGCAATTAGCTGAAATTCAGTTCCATGTTTCACAAGGTACAAATACTGTTTATAATGCTGTCATGGAACTTGATGCTGCTAAGAAAAACACCATCCAAGGCCAAACATCGGACGCACAACCGATGAGCCCAAACAGGGAAAGTCGGGTTGTCAATACATTACCCTGTCCGACTCCGATCCGAAGTTTACCCTACCCGCCAGGCCAGACGGGACCAGCGGTGCAATTTCCTGGACGCGAGTCAATGCCGAATTCGAATTCGGCTCCTTGGATACAACCCGGCCCTGTGACCAATTCTGCTCTTGTGCCAAGTCAATCGGCCAGTAGGGACGATTTGCTGGTCGAGTTCCAGAAGAGGTTAGATCAGATAGCTTATGATAGACTCGGGATTATGCCAAAACATAGAACCTACGTTAAACCCTATCCCGAGTATTTCGATCTGCAACCTTACCCACCTGGCTATAGAGTTCCCGAGTTCTCTAAATTCAATGGGGTGGATAACAAATCAACATGGGAACACCTTAGTCAATACTTGGCTCAATTAGGCGAAGCTAATCATGATCACATCAAAGTTCGCTTGTTCTCGTTATCGTTGACTGGGGTTGCTTTTTCTTGGTATTCAGCTTTAGCCCCTAACTCTATACACACTTGGTTTCACTTGGAGCGAAAGTTTCATGAGCACTTCTATGCTGGTGAAGTCGAGTTAAAATTGTCCCATCTTACATCGGTTAAACAGAAACATGATGAATCGGTATCTGATTATATCAAGAGGTTTAGAAATACTAGAAACCAATGTTATAGCTTGGCAATAACCGAGAGAGATATGGCCGACTTAGTTTTTAACGGGTTGAGAACGTATCTGAGGGAGAAGCTAGAAGGACACGAGTTCTCTTCTGTCGGTCAGGTTCAGGAGAAAGCTTTGGCTCATGAAAGCCGAGTCAACGATTCCAAAGACTCGCATCGGATGAGCAGGAGTCGGCTTAACGCTATCGAATATGATGCCGACTCCGGTGATGAAGCCGATGTTTACGTAGCCGAGTTTGTTTGGCCGAGCAAGGCTAAACCCTATATGTGTGATGACTTAAAGTAATCCGGATTAATCATGTCATGCCATCGCCTGATGAATTAAGGAGGCGTGCATATTGCAAATATCACAACTCTTTCTCTCATGCTACTAATGATTGCAATGTCTTTCGTCGACAGATCCAATCGGCCCTCAATGATGGACGATTAAGTTTTGCTGGCATGGCCATTGACACACAGCCGTTCCCAATGAACGTGCTTGATCTCGAGGGGAAGAAAGTACTTCTTCGGCCAGAAGCAGCCGAAGCCGCTAACAAATCTAATGTGGTTATTGGTGAGCCCAGGAAAGAAGTCGGCGTCAAGGAAGCAAGGAGAGAAGTCATGTTGATCCGGCAACCCGACGGAAAGGAGGTTATTAAGATCACTGTCAGGAACTCCACACTCGGGGGGCAACAACCACAAACAAGAGAACCCGGAAGCCGGAATCCAGAACTCGGGGGGCAACCTCGGTTCGTGAAGCCCAAGAACCCGGAAGTCGGCAAATGGAAGACAAATCAAGTTGAGTATAAGCCAAAGAAGGTTAAGCCGACTTTTGATATGTTGCTGAACAAGTACGTGCGCCAAGCCGGGTCTAAGGTGACTCGGCAATATGGGAAGCGACCGAGGTCACCATCTATTGAGAGGAGTCACCAATACCAGGAGTCGGCCGGGGAGTACAAGCGTCAAGTAACCCGGCAAACGGTACAGAGCCGACTTGTGTATCCTGGTGAATCCTCCTACTGGCGAGTCAAGGACCAAGGAGCCAAGGCCACCAACATGGAAAGGAGGTTGGTTCCAAAGGAGTCATTGGTCGTTGGGACCCATGTGCTGAAGTTGAAGGACCCTGTTGCAGAACCTCTAAATGATAAGCCGATACTTGCTATCGTGCCTAAAACAGTATCTAATGACCATGAAGCCGGATCCAGTCAAAATACGGTAGCCAGACCCCGGGACCCGAAATATACACAGCCAAAGTGGTGTCCGCAGGGTATAACGAAGACACAGAAGCGGAAGCTGCAGAGGGCAAGGAACCGGGACATGACAGAGAAGGATGCTGAGCAAGCCAGAGATGCCAAGTTCAACGCTGAAAAACCTATGGTGTCGGCTCATCTATGGGTACCAAAGCCGACTCCTGTAACGACTCCTTTGGTGATTGCACCGAGTCCTGTTGTGAGCAAGGAAATAGAATTGACTCCTGTACCGGCCACTACTTATGCATCATGGGCAGATGAAGTCGAGGCAGCGGACTTGGAAGCAGGGGAGGAGTCGGCAAAGGGCGAGTCGGAGGAATCGACGAACGAGGGGTCGGCAGATAATTCGATAGATGAATGCCCGGCAGATGACTTGGCAGCGGACGATCTGGAAGACCCGGCAGATGAAGAATTACTCGACTACGAAAGTACGCCAACTCGGGTAAGCATGGATATTAATATGGTATATTATTTGCCTGCCGAGTTCCGTGCTGTAGAAGAAGAAGCCGAAGTAGCGCAAATCAACTTTGGACCCAAGAATGCCATCTTCACAAAACCTGAGGAACCGGTGAAGCACCTGAAACTTTTGTACGTCAGAGGACACATCAATGGAAAACCGGTTACCAGGATGATGGTGGATGGAGGCGCTGTGGTGAATTTAATGCCGTATTCTGTCTTCAAGAAATTACAACTAGAGGATGCAGATCTTATGAAGACGAACATGGTGCTTAACGGGTTCGAAGGAGGAGAAGGAATTGAGGCCAAAGGAGTCATAAGTCTGGAGCTGACCGTGGGAAGTAAGACTTTGGCCACCGTGTTCTTTGTTGCTGAGGTGCAGGGAAATTACAATGTGCTACTTGGACGAGATTGGCTCCATGCAAATCAATGTGTGCCATCCACCATGCACCAACAGCTCGTACAATGGATCGATGACGAGATTGAAGTCGTTCATGCTGATAACTCGGCATGTATTGCATTAGCCGAGTCCATTGTTGATTGGCAGCACTCAAATGCCACATGTCTTTCGGGACGTGATCTATCTGGGTTCGATTTCCTGAGTGCTACCAGGGACGGATTCGTGCCAGTGTCTTTAAAGCCGGTTGGAAGCAATCGGCTACATCTCAAGTAAATGGATCCCAACAATAATGAGTGGCTGCAGAAGCGTCTGGATAAGTATCGGGCTGAAAGGAACGATATGTGTGAAGCGATTGAAGAACCAGACGACATGGATAAGTTGGGGCAAGGTTTCACATCGGCCGACCCACTCGAAGAGGTGGATATTGGGGATGGCACTATTCCTAGGCCGACATTTGTGAGCAAAAAGCTAGAAGCCGATTATAAATCCGAGCTAATCGCGCTAGTCAAGGAGTATGTAGACTGCTTTGCTTGGGAATATCACGAGATGCCTGGGTTAAGCCGAGAGCTCGTCGAGCATCGGTTACCAATAAAAGCCGGCTTCAGGCCGTATAAACAGCCGGCTCGTAAATTCAACCCGGCAATATATGACCGGATCAAGGAAGAAATTGGCCGGCTCCTGAAAGCTAACTTCATTCGGCCTTGCAAGTATGCTGAGTGGATTTCTAACATTGTACCGGTCGAGAAGAAGGGATCTGGTAAGATCAGGGCGTGCATAGATTTCAGAGATTTAAATCGAGCTACGCCCAAGGATGAATATCCCATGCCAATAGCCGATATGCTTATCAATGATGCCTCTGGACACAAAGTCATCAGCTTTCTAGACGGGAATGCGGGGTACAATCAAATATTCATGGCCGAAGAGGACTCGGCTAAGACAGCATTTCGCTGCCCCGGGTTCGTTGGTTTATTCGAATGGACAGTGATGACCTTTGGGTTGAAGAATGCTGGTGCTACATATCAAAGGGCAATGAACTTAATATTTCATGATCTTCTTGGAGTCATGCTGGAGGTGTACATTGATGACGTAGTTGTCAAGTCGGACGGTGAGTCAAATCATTTGGCCGACTTACGTCTTGCGTTTGAGAGGATGAGGAAGTACGGGCTCAAGATGAATCCTTTGAAGTGTGCCTTTGGCGTATCGGCTGGAAAGTTCCTCGGTTTCGTCATACATGAAGCCGGCATAGAGATTGACCCGGCCAAGATTGAAGCTATTCAGAAAGTACAGGCGCCGACTTGTAAAAAGGATATGCAGAAATTCTTAGGCAAGGTAAATTATTTGAGGAGGTTTATTACTAACTTGTCAGGGAAAGTTGATGCATTCACACAGATCCTTCGGCTCAAGAATGATGACGAGTTCACCTGGGGGGCAAGACAGAAGAGGCATTCGATAGAATAAAGGCCTGTTTGTCTAAACCTCCAGTTCTGAGAAAGCCGACTCGTGGTCTACCATTTCGGCTTTACATTGCAGCCGAGGAAAGGGTGATTGGAGCCGCCTTAACTCAAGAAGCCGAAGGACAGGAGTATGTCATTACATATCTGAGTCGACGACTGCTAGATGCCGAGTCCAGGTACAGCTTTGTGGAAAGGTTGTGCCTATCTCTTTATTTTGCTTGCACCAAGTTGCGCCATTATCTTTTATCTGGGGAGTGCAAAGTTCTTAGTCAAACCGATGTTATTAAGCACATGATACATAGGCCGATTCTCAGTGGACGAATCGGCAAATGGGCGTATGGATTGATTGAATATGATTTGGCTTATGATCCTCTCAAGTCTATAAAAGGCCAGATTGTAGCCGACTTCATCGTCGAGCATCGGGTTGACCCAGATCAAGAAGCCGACTTAGATATTGTGTCGGCTGTACCGTGGAAACTTTATTTTGATGGCTCAGTTTGTAGTGGTGGACAAGGAGTCGGCGTTGTGTGTATATCACCCCACGGTACTGTCTTTGAAACCTCCTGTCGTCTCGATTATTTTTGCACTAACAATGAAGCCGAGTATGAAGCTCTTCTACTCGGATTAGAGATTTTAAAGGATGCAGGGGTAACTCATGTCGAGGCATATGGTGATTCACTACTTATAGTCCAGCAAGTGGCTAAGGTCTTCCAGTGTAACAATGGATCACTCAACACATATCTCGATAGGTGCCTGGATATTATATCAACTTTGGACTATTTTTCCATATCTCACGTTTCCAGGCAGGACAATTGGCTCGCCAACGATTTGGCACAGCAAGCATCAGGCTATCATGTCAGCAGAGGAGTATTTTTCATGGCAGAGAAGCCGATGCTAGCTGTTGTCGATAACTCAGAAGCTGGAGGAGGAGCCGAGTCATCAAACTCGGCAGCTGAAGGAAAAGGCGAGTCATCAAACTCGGGAGATGGAAGGAAGGCTGAGTTATCTAATTCAGTTCCAGAAGAACTTGGCGAGACTCGGTCAGCTGATTGGAAAACCCCTATTATCAATTATCTAAAGGATCCGAGTCAGAGAACCGAGAGAGCTATTCGGCGGCTTGCTTTCAAATATACTCTGGTAGATGACGAGTTGTATCGCCGAACAGTTGATGGGCTTCTTCTCAAATGCCTAGATGAAGATCAATCTCGGATCGCCATGGGAGAAGTGCATGAGGGATTGTGCGGTACACATCAGTCGGCCCACAAAATGAAGTGGATGCTCAGACGAGCCGGGTTCTATTGGCCGACGATGATCAATGACTGCTTTCGATACTACAAGGGATGCGAAGCGTGCCAGAAATTTGGAGATATTCAGTTAGCGCCGGCTTCACTTCTTAACCCAGTAATAAAGCCGTGGCCTTTTAGAGGATGGGCATTGGATTTCATTGGTATGATTAACCCGGCTTCATCCAAAGGGCATCGGTTCGTGCTGGTTGCTACTGATTATTTCACCAAGTGGTCTGAAGCAGTACCCCTCCGAAATATGACCCACAAAGAGGTAATTCAATTTATTACTGAGCATATTGTTCATCGATTCGGTATTCCGCAGACTCTCACTACAGATCAAGGCACCTCCTTCATGGCTAAAGAGGTGAAACAGTTTGCCGAATCACTTGGAATCAAGATGCTCAGTTCATCTCCATATTATGCTCAAGCCAATGGACAAGCCGAATCAAGCAACAAGATTCTGGTTAGGTTGATCAAGAGGAAAGTTCAGGACTACCCAAGGAGGTGGCATGAGGTACTGTCCGAGGCATTGTGGGCTCACAGGATCTCAAGGCATGGTGCAACCAAGGTAACTCCCTTCGAGTTAGTTTATGGACAGGAAGCCGTTTTACCGGTAGAAGTGAGTCTGGCTGCTTTGAGATTTGCTAAGCAAAACAAGTTGTCGGCTGAGAACTATCACAATCTGATGATGGACAACATTGATGAAGTAGCCGACAAACGTATCAAGGCATTGAAGGACATAGAGAAGGAGAAGTTGCGGGTAGCAAAAGCTTACAACAAGAGGGTCCGGATTAAGAATTTTCAAATCGGCGACTTGGTCTGGAAAGTTATACTGCCAATTGGTTCTAGGAGCCGGAAGTTCGGCAAGTGGTCGCCGAGTTGGGAAGGGCCGTTGCGGATCATAAGGATTGTACCCGGCAACTCATATTTGGTGGAAACATTGGAGGGCAGCATGTTGCCTCGAGCTATCAATGGGAAATACCTGAAGAAATTCCATCCAAGTGTGTGGCAAACTGCGTGAAGCTACACATATGGCCGATGAGCTTAAGCATCGCCCTTAGATCAAATCTTCTGCATTGTATATTTTCTAGTACGCAAGCTCTACTAGAAAACAGGGGGGCATGTGTTAGCACTCGTTTTTGGCAGGTACCAGGTTCAGGAGTCCTCAGGCCAGGAGTCATTTCTGTGACAACCCGGATCAAAGGTTCGAGTGTTTACTCGGAATAACTCAAAGGGGACCCGGCGTGTCCAGAACCTGGTTTGACAGAACCCGGTTTTAACAGGACCCGGTTTGACAGAACCCGGTCTTGACAGAACCCGGTTTTAACAGGACCCGGTTTTGACAGAACCCGGTTTTGACAGAACCCGGTTTAAAGGACCCGGCGCAGGCTAGACTTGAGGATTCTTGAAGATTCCAGAAGGCTGCATCAGAGAAGCCAGACGCGAGGAGAACTTAATGCTTGCCCAGCCCAAAAAAGGAGTCGGTGGAGCCAGGATGAGTTCAAGGTCAACACGGAAGGGCAAAAGGTGACTTTCCAAAGGGAGCCGAAGATGGACGCTTGGAGTTCAAGTCCAGTACGAAGCCGACCGAGACTCTTACCTAGTTTAGAGATAGAAACCGACTTAATTCATGAGTTGTAATCCTTGTAGAAGTCCAATATTTGTACGGGAAGTCCAGCCGCCTCGCTATATATGTAGGAGGTGACGGCCGATTGAAATTAAGCAAACAATCGACAAATCAATACAACCTCTACTTTTTACCCTCAAACCCTTGTTTATGCTTCCGTTCTTCGGCGACTTCGCATAGATTTTGCCAGAGATCGATAATCGAGCTTGGAGCGGTCAAACCGGCCAAGTTCAGCCAATCGTCGCCGGAACCTCCGACGGGGTCCCTCCCGAGGAACTGGGGCGTCTGGTTTCAAACGTGCCGAGTCTTTGTCTTGCGTATCGCGCTGAGACTCGGCCTCCCGCGGGGTGAGTTGCGGAGTATCTCCCCCGGCACCGCGGGTACACGAGGACGTGTTCGTGTGACGCGTTTGCATCGCAACAAATACGAAGTCCTACTCTAGGCCTTAATCTTCCAAGTTGGTACTCCGGGTTGTATTTGGACTCCGGTCTCCGCCGAGTCATTTCCCTTCTGCTGACTCGTAACCGGCTGGCCGGCTTGTTCCTTGTCCAGCCCATGTTCCTTGAAGTGTAACCCGACTTGGGCCTCCTGGGTTCTGGCGGGTCCACTTTCCAACTCCATGGGCCTACCTGGAAAGTATCCCCCCATCAGTGGCCCTGCTCACGCTTCCTGTGAGGCCGCTGATGCATGAGGCCACGAGCTTCAGGAACGAAGGATAACACTGGAGGGAGTAGGAGTGCTCCTTCGTGAGGGCGGGCAAGCCCTCCGCCTCCAGCGCGTCCACGATCTTCGAAGACCAGGTGTGCACTTGGAG
This sequence comes from Puccinellia tenuiflora, assembly GCA_012064385.1. NCBI lineage: Eukaryota > Viridiplantae > Streptophyta > Magnoliopsida > Poales > Poaceae > Puccinellia > Puccinellia tenuiflora. Next base: position 431,335 of record QRDG01000325.1, on the reverse strand, counting down.
CAGAATCTCGTCGTTGCCCCGCCGGTGACTACGGAAGTTGCTCTCCTCTTTGGCCTGTGCCTCTTTGGCCTTCGCTAGGTCACTCTGCACCGCTTTGAGCTGTTCGAACAGCTTCTCATGGCTGTCCCAGGCAATCTGAGCCTACGAATTGCTCGCTTCCATGGCCGCCAACCTCCCGGCGTGCTCCTTGGCTTCGGTCTGGCGCACGATGGTCATGCGTTTGGTAGCCTCGTCTTGAAACTTCACCGTGCCTTCTAGATTCCGGATCTTTTCCTCTAGCGTGAGCCGGTGGGCGCCCGCGTTCTTCTTGAACCCTTCAGCCTCGGTCAGGGCCGCTTTTTGCGCATCAATGGTGGCTACCAGAGATGCGATCCTCGCCGCGTGCTTATCCCGCTCACCTCGGACACGCCGAAGGTCGGCGCGGGCTTGTTCTCGGCATTTCTCCTCGTGGGCAAGGTCTTCCTTCAGTCTGGAGATTCTCCGGTCTCTCGACTTGATGGCCTCGTCCTTCGCCCGGATGTTCTCCTTCACCTCCGCCTCCACTTCGATGCGAGTCCACCCCTCCACGTTCAGCATCCCTTGCTCCACGCGTTCCTCGTCGAGGTTCGCCCTGGTCTGGAACATCTCCTCCGCCTCAAGGAAAGTCTTCTCCTGAGCCTCGAGCCTGCGGAGACGCTGTTGTAGCTCTTCGTGCTGGCGGGACAGCCTAAGCACTCGGGCGTTAAGTAACTCTTTATCCGCTGTCACCCGCTCCTCGCGGGCACGCAATTCCTCCTCCTAGGAGGAGGAAGAGGGCTCCTGCCACTCAACCTCGGCCTTAGCGAAAGCCAAGAACTCCCTAACATTGGGGAACGTCCTCGTAAACCCCGATGCCGGGTCCGTTGTCCGCGGGTCAGGCTGGGGGCTCGTGAGTCTTGATGAGTAGGCGTCGCCAGAGGCCTGCTCGGCCTCGGCACCAGGCTCGGGGTGGGCTGCTGGGGGCTCAACGTCGTCCTCGCCCCCGGTGTGGTCCTCTGCCCCTCCGTCTCCAAGATCGGGGCGGGCCGCTGGGGGCTCAATGTCGCCATCGCCCCCGACGCGGTCTCCTGCCTCGAGATCTGCATCAACAACGAAGTGTCAGCCTCTGGGGATCCTTTCGGTCACCCGGGGTGACGGTGTCGTCTCCGGGTGGAGTTACCTGGGGGCGGCGCCAAGGCTACCGGGTCCCGACCCGGGGCCGCTCGCTCCAGCCCGGGAAGGGGTGTCGACTTGGCCGCCATTGATGGCAACCCTTTGGTTCCTCCCTCCAGGGATCCGGCCCTTAGAGGGGTCCTGCTGGGAGACGGGAGCTTTTCTGCAACTGTCGCGGAGCTCTTGACGGCTTCTCCCGCTTCTTCATCTTCGTCTGCTCGGGCGTGTTTCCGGGGGCTCCCGGACCCGGAGGATCTGCAAGCGCGCAATGACGGTCAGGACTGCTGCAGTCCCTGGCAAGCTCGGAAGGATCAGGATGGGAGTCGGGCTTACCTCTAGGCCCGTTTGGCACCGGAGAAGCCCCATCGCTTCCCCACCAAGTCTCCAAAGAGAACCGGCACTGAGACGCTCTCGTCGTCTCCATCGTCTGCAAGATTCGGGGTGGGAGGGTCTCGGACTCTCCGTCTGAGTCCCGCCCCACCGGCGAGTTCGGAGGTGCTGGCTGCTTGGGGGGCAGCTCTACCCAGCGCCTCCCCCACTCACGGGTACCTCTCCTTCGCCTCGGGGAGGTGCGGGGGGAGAGGAACAGCCCTGCTCTTCCAGGGTCGCCCCTTCTTCATCTTCATTGTCAAGGGCTCCGGGCTCATCCGGGGAAAAGTCCCCATAGGGCGGTCCCACCGCCATCCAAGACCTCCCGCGAGCCGTCATCTTGGGCACCAGAGGCGGATCCAGGAACTCGGCACCCTGGAGCCCGTAAGCGTTGCACCGCGGCATGGGAGGCACGACGTCTCTGCCCTCGGGGCAGTCGAGCAATGAATGAACTCCCGACGGAAGGTCGTATGGTGCCGTTGGGAGTAGGAAGAGCATCTTCCCCTTCAACAGCCTTTGCGATACCCAGGACCCCATCTCCTGGCGGGTCTCCCATAGCGGTTGGGACCTACGCTGCAGAGGAGCAATTCCCTGTCGGAAGAAATCACCAGTGATCATAGTGCCGCTCAACTGGTAGTTGCAGAGCTCCGCAAACCTCCTAATGATCGGGAGGAGGGCCTTGTCCTGAGAGCTTACATCCCTGGAGTTGGCTAAGCTCTCAGTCGGGGCAGTCGGCACAAGAAGGTGGGGGCTGAGACTGCCTGCCTGGATGAGGTACCAGTTCTCCCTGCATTCCCTCCAGTCAGCTTGGATCTTCGTCTTCGGATATTGGCGCGCGTTCTCCTGCTTGAGGCAGAAGGACACTCCGCCCGCTATCCACCTTGATCTCCCCGTTCGGGGCATGAAGAAATGTCGGAACAATGCCAAGGATGGCATCACACCGACGAACGCTTCACAAGCGTGAGCGAAGGTTGCCAGGATCAGCACCGCGTTCGGGTGCAGATGGAGCATATGCAGCCCGAACGCCTCCAGGATCGTCATGAAGAAATCAGAAAAAGGGGGAAGCAATCCCATCAAAGAGAAGTCGTGGAAGGTCACCACTTCGCCATCTTGCTGGGGACCTGTGTCCGGCAGAATCTTCAACTGGTCTCCTCCAATGAATTCCGCGGCCAGTACGCCGCGGGCGCGGGCAATCCCCTCTTTGCTTGCGAATATGCTTGGGGAGAACAAGGCTTGTGTAACCCTCGGCGAGGGAAGAGGGGAGGCTCGAGCGGGGCCCGCCGTGGTCTTCTTCTTCCCGGCGGTCTGTTTCACTTTCCTCAGTGCCCTTTTCTCCCGCCTGGGCGCCATGGGCGGGGGAAGGGGGCGGAGCTAGCGTCGCGCGGCAAGGCGGAGGAAGACGAAGTGCGATTGGATAGCGGCTTGGGATTTCTGCGATTGGGGAGAAGTAACGGCTACAGTTCTCCGGAACCGTGGCTTATAGGGCACACCACGCTCCGGCCGGTGCGGGGATCGAGGAGGCGTTCCGTCCGGCACGCTTCCTCCCGTTGGATTCAAGACGAGCGTTGGCGATCCGCGCGGACCGCAACGTTCACGAAGGCAAAGAAGACCCGCGAGGCGCGCGCCTCCGTGAAGCGCGGCCCCGATGGATGGGACAAGATAGTCAAGACCTGACGCCAGGGACCCACTTTGACTCTTTTTTGGTCATAGCCCCGGCGGCAGAAGGGTGTAGCCGTCGGGACTATGCCCGAGGGCTACTGTCGCAACAGTGGAACATGGGGTTCCCCTCATGCGGTCAAAGTGAGTCCACCGCCTTTGGGCCCACCAGGAAGGCGAGCCAGGCCAAGGTTCAAGACTGGCAGATGGGCCCCCCATCTGCCCCACGGTGACGAGACAAGCACGGCATCGACAACCACGGCTACGGACCAGGGGACCCGCCGGGGCCCCCTTCGACCCGGATGACGACACGGAGGTCCCGAGGACCCCGATGCCCGGCAAGAGGCCAGGCTCACCCCCGGGAACCAACCTCCGCACACGCGAAGAGGATAGGCTTGCCAGCCCCGGCTGGAATCTCCTAGAAGACTTGGGCGCCAAGAAGACGAAGGCGCCGAAGGGGGACAGGGACGGAAAAGTTGTCAGCCCCTGTCCGCCCGTCCATGGAAAGGTGGGCAACCGCACCTAACATCCTCAGAAGAATACTTGGACGAGAAGAAGCCATGTCACCCCCTAAGGAGAACCCGGAGGGGTTTTCCCGCCAAAACCCCTCCGCCCCCCAAAGGTGCACCTGTGGGATCCCCTTAGCCTATAAAAGGTGGACCAAGGCACCTGAGGGAAGGGACCGGATTTCAGACGGATGCCCAGAGAGTCGGAGGCTAGGCTATGTAACGCGCAATACCAAGAGTAGCATAGGCGAGAGGTGATCTCCTCCGGGTCAGGATCTGCTCGTCTTGAACCTCTAGCCGACACCTCTCGGGTTCGCACATGCAACCACCTCTGTAAGGTACACCATGATATACCATTCAATCCAGACATGCAGGAGTAGGGCTGTTAGCCTCCGGACGGCCTGAACCTGGGTAAACTCCTTGTGTCTCTGCGGTGCATGTTTGTAGGGCCTAGACAAAGTCTCCCCGGCGGAAGACATTTCCTGGCCTCCTTTGCGCCCCATACCGAACCTAAAAAGGGGTATCCTTTACTCCCGGTGTCCGTGATCCAAGACACGACACTATGTCAGTGGAAATTTATACAGTACCAAAGTCAACATTATCTTCTTGCAAGAGAAAAGAGAATACGTGGAGGAAACAAAATAGACAGCACCACGCTGAAACCATAGAACAATAAAGGAAGGGTAGGAAAAGTAAGGATTGCTATTGACAGTGTCATTATACCAAGCTGAAGAATGTAAAAGAAACTGAATGAGGACTGAGGTACAACATAAAGCTGTGATAAAAAAAATGGTGGAAGAACAACAGTGCAGTGTTTAGGGGTTAGGATGATCTAGTTTTGTGTTTGGTTGAGGGATGAAGGTGCATGGGTTGTTGTGGTCACCTCTTCAGCATGGGGTGGTGACATTACGCCTACACAAATGCAATTTCAGCAACATCATTTCACAAGTCCGCGATGATAATGTCAGAAAAATATTAACAAGAAAACATCTCAAAAAATATAGATTGAAATCTCTCATAGAACGCATTAGTTCTATAGACCATTTGAAGAGCACAAACAACTACAATAACCAGATACAATAAGGTTTCACAGTTTATCTAATATGTACAACTCCATTCTTCATCAAAGTATTTCTTTGTATCACGCAGCATGCATAAGGATTTTTCATTGACACAAAACATAATGTTTACCTTAGTCAAGGATGCCTAAAGGATGAACAAATCTAACCTACAGGATGTCAGGCAGGCTAGTCAAAAACCTGGATCTCCAATCACCGTAGTCCCCTGCCGATGCCATTAATTTGTAGCAAGTCAAGTCTTCACCTTGCGGATACATCAATTTGCACCAAATTAAGTCTTCACCTATCCACTTGTAGATTAAAACAAGACATGTCTAACTTTATGCCTATAAATATCCTTTTGCCGCATACCATCAATTTGTACCAAATTAATTCTTCACATAATCACATATAGATTAAAAATAGACATGTCTAATACAACTATTTCTCACATGCATTTTAGCAAACACATGGCACGCGACGATACTCAATCATATAATTACCTTGAAAGAATCAAATCCTAAGAAGGAAATCAACACAACGGATGGGAAGAGCTCATTAGTTAGGAAAATTCTAGAGGTGACCACACGGTTCTTCCGCCGCTACCACACTTGTACACACGAGCAGGGCATTCTTTGCTGGTCGCTGCTTACCAATTCTATCATGCCGCACGAGGCAGAATGCGGCTCACCCAGGGCGAGGCGGCAAGATCGACCTCATGGTCAACTGCGGTGAGGCAGTAAGACAACCCAAGCCAGCTCAAAAGGAAATTCCAGCTATGCTAAACAAGGAGTGAGTCGTACCTACAAGTTCCTCAATTTCCGGTGAATCCTCTTGTGTCTTCCTACAGCAGGCGCCGTGCCCTCGCGTGGCCGGACGGCATACCCCTCACAGACATGGTCGGGTTGTTCCCTCGTGCTATAGCTCCACGCGACCGAGCTCCTAGCAGAGGCGTTGTTGACCGACGACGGGATTTCTACGATGAGGAAGGGTACCGGCTGGGGGCGACGGGCGTACTTGAGGAGCAGGCGCGAGCAACTACACAACAGATCAGCCGTCAAGGTCGTGAGGAGCTGCTACGGTCAAGCCACGCCGCACCCACCGGCCATAGAGGAGCTCGATGATAAGGATCTCGCTGCAGATGGGAAGAGATTTGAGGGCGGAAGGTGTGAGCTCCTCTAGGATTAGCTCACACGGGTGGATCTAGATCTAGAACAAGAAGAGGATCAAGGGAAAAGCATCACGGAATTGGTATTTCGCTGGATTGTTCCTCCCATCCACCCACACAGCGAGTTCGATTACAAGTGGCCGCAGCCGTTCCTTCCAAGCCAATCTCACACGCTAGCTATCATCCTCTATTTATACACAGTTACATGGGTTCATTTACCCCACTCCGGGCCTGCTAGCCGGGCTGGTAGACGTCGCTGCCGGATGGGCCGTGGCACTGTAGGCCCATCCAGCTGTTGCCGTGCCGCGTCCTTGCAACGGTCGCTGACACCCCCTCCTCCTTTTGAAACGGCTTGTCCCCAAGCCGGCGCCCTTGGAAAGGATTGCTTCAGCGAGTCCAAATCTTCCCAGGTGGCAGCAGCGACATCAGAATTGCTCCAATGGATCAGCCCTTGCGCGATCGTTTTGGTCCCCAGGTGCTTGACACGCTGCTGAAGAAGACGAAAAGGAACCTGCAGTGTAGGATCATCAACCGGTAAAGCAGGTAAAACCTGATGTTTAGGCGACACACATTTCTTGAGCTGAGAAACATGAAAAACCGGGTGAATTTTGCTTGTCTCTGGAAGAATAAGTCGATAAGCAACCTCCCCAATGCGCTTGTCCACCACATATGGCCCAAAGTAACGGAAAGCAAGCTTATGATTCGCTCGATGCACCACTGAAGATTGCACAAATGGCTGCAACTTGAGGAAAACTTTCTCACCAACAGCAAAAGACCGCTCAGTTCGTCTCTTATCCGCAGCAGTTTTCTGACGCTGTTGTGCACGGTGCAGGTGTTGTCGGACCAATTCTTGCACCAGGGCACGTTGGGCAAGCCAATCTTCCAACTCAGGGACAGGGCGAACATCATCAGCCGAAATGCCAAAATAACGAGGGGAGTGACCATAGAGTACCTCGAAAGGGGATTTGCCCAATGAAGAATGCCAGTTAGTGTGGGGACCCCGGACTAGCTGTCCGAAATACCCTTGTGCCTACATCAGCGATCCCATGATCAGTGTGTCGCTGAGCACAATCAAACTGGTAATCAAAGAACATCCATAAATACCGAAGGAATATACTTACTCGATTGAAGTCATAATCTTCAATAGGTACTTGCAGCGGAAATCACCATACAGCGTGGAGCCCAAGTCATTCGCCTTAACCCTACAGGCAACTGACTGGGAAGCGCCCTAGTTCGCATTGACGTCAGTTCCGTCTCCTTCTTCAAGCTGCTCTTCTTTAAAATCTGGCTAAGACAATAGCCAGGGACGAAACCATTATGAGTACAATGGGAATTGTACTCGCAAACTACCCCCGAAAGAGCATGCACTACCCTTTTCTTTTTTTTTGTTTATAGTTTGAGTAAAACTTTGTTTGCTTTGAAAACTCTAATCTTTATTGAAAAGAGAATGATAGACTTTTGTTCAATAAAACTTTGTCTGAAAACTCTATAACTTTGGTTGAAGTAAAATAAGAGAAATTTTTATAACTTTTCATAAACCTTGTATATTTTTCAAAACATCTATAGCCTTTGTTAAAGAAAACGAAAAGAAGGCTTTAGATTTTTTTTTTTTTCATAAAACTGTCTTTGTAAGGAGTTTTTTTTTAAAACATTTTTCCCAAAAAAATAGCTGTTTGTTAAAATAAAAAGTCCCTTTTAAAAACGTTTTTCCTGGAAAATCACCATTTTGTGTATTTACCCAAAACTCCTCCTTTTCCCCGACCATGTCTCATCATGGTCCAATTATTTCCAACAACTCATACCAGCACATTGGCATAGTTGCATAAAACATCCTTCACATCATTTTCTCTTTCAAATCTCAAACCTTTTTCCAAAACTTGCACATAGGCCTAGTACAGCCTCCCAACTGTCCATATCCGAGGACTCGGCTATTCGAATAGTTTTACCCTCTGCAGAGGTAGCACGCTTTTCCCACACCCATCCGGTAGCTCATCGTGTCTGCCACGTCCCGCCATACAAGGTGTATGCGAAGTTGAACCACCGGCCATAGCCTTTCCTTTGCTCATGCTAGTATAGGACCCTGCCCGTACGAATTCACCATTCCTTCACACCTAGTACAGGATCCTCCGTCAAGGAACCTAGATGTAAGGACTCGTAGTTTTGCCCGGCGACCCAAAGGTGGACCTTCAATCCCTCAATCCATCAGATTGCCGAGACCCGGGTCAGGGGGTAGGTCGCCATGACCATCCCCTCATGCATAACGGAGTCATCTCCGTCGATGAGGTGTCCAGTACTAACACGAGCAAATTATATGACTACGCCCGTTCCCATATTTGGGTAGATGTGGTCGCACAGGTTATCGGCTGGTCGTCATGGTACTAAGACACAATGTGCATTTTTCATAAACATTACCGATCACCTCTTTTCCACTTCCATGCCGACCATTCGGCATTCCACATTCTTCCCAGTGCTTTAAAAAGGAGTTTTGGAATAAATCATATTTTCCCATCCTATAGTTTTACATATCTACTCTTGGCAAAAATACACTACAAGGATTTGGGTCTATTGCAACAAAAAAAATTGTCGCAATATGTGCCGATTTGTGGCAATATGTATCTATTGCCACAAAATGACTTTCGTTGGCAAGCATTGCAATAAAACGCATGGAAATAGGCTATTGCGACAAAAAAGAAATTGTGGCAATTAAATGATCTATTGCAACAACCATGAGGGGCAGTTGCCACATTTTTCCCTTGTGGCAACACTCACTTGTCTCCACAATTTCGATTTGTGGAAATAGCTTAATGCAACAAGAAGACGAATTGTGGCGATTAATAGTTTGTGGCAATAGACATTTGTGGCAATAACCTATGCCAACGACCAATGGTTCGTGGCATATACTCTTTCGTGGCAACATGTAATCGTGGCAATAGCCTACGGCAACAACCCTTGTTTTGTAGCAGCAGACATTTTGCCACGGACCACTAGACTCGTGGCATTAAATTATTGCGACAAACATTCCACTCGTGTCGATAATCTATTGCGACAAGTTAAATTTTTCGTGGCGATAGTCTATTTCAACAAAATTCACTTTCGTGGCGCCACATAGTTATTGCAACGGCCAACTTTTCCGTAGCGAGAAGCTACTGCGACAAGTTAAACTTTTCATGGCGATAGTCTATTTCAACAAAATTGGATTTCATGGCGCCACATACTTATTGCAACGGCCAGCCTTTTTGTAGCAAGAAGCTACTGCGACAACGTGAAGTTTTCGTGGCGACAGTCTATTTCAACAAAACTCGGTTTCGTGGCGCCACATACTTATTGCAGCGGGCGGAATATTTGTAGCAAAAAGCTACCGCGACAACTTGAAGTTTTCGTGGCAGTAGCCTATTTCAACAAAGCTTTGTTTCGTGGCACCACACAGTTATCGCAACGTGCAGAGTAATTGAGGTCACAAGTTATTGCAACAATATAAAGTGCAGCCATTAAAAAAAACAGCAATTCAATTGCAAAATTCAAACGATATGCATAATATGAATATTCATACAAATCATAATTCTCGTAGCAAATATCCAAATATCCATCAAATGAAACTAAAAAAATACATCCATCCTAATTAAGTGCCAAGCCTAAGCTCTACATTATGCAGACTCCAATCCATTTGTAACGTGGTAGTTGAAATTCCGAACGTAGTTGCGTTTGCCTGCTAATTCTCCTTTTGTGTTAGCCCAGCTAATTCCTTTGGATCCTGCAATCAAGAACGGAATAAAATTAGCCAACCGAATATTAGAGCAGCCGATAGTAAGAACCTTCAGTCTGGTGGAAAGGATGTCTTGCATTTCTAGATGATTTCAAAACCATGACCACCTGTACTAGAGGTAATGGAAGCATCATTCTACTATGGAATGATAAATGGCTGCAGGGAACCATTGACAACGCAATTACCACATCTTTACTACAGAGAAAGAACTTCAACATAGACTCATCAGAATGTGTTCTATGTGATGATTGCGTTACTGAATCTTATATGTACCACTGTACCAAGCAGCAACTAGCAACTAAATTATACACAAAATCTGACTACTTGGCATCATTCCTTTTTGAGTTACCAGTAAAAATGTCAAGATTGATGCGATTGGTAAGTCCCAATGTCAAGCAATGGCATCATTCCTTTCAGTTTCAAAGAACAAATTAACAACAAGTCAAGAATTGGGACTTACCATTGCTTTGTATATTCGAGAATTTTGTATGAGGTGATTTGAAGAAATCACATTTGTGCTTGGTCCTGATAAATTGCTATTAGGACTACAGCTTTGTAAGACAGTAGGTTGCAAGCTTGGAGTGATATTTGGATATTCGGTCCTCTTCTTAAGCACCTGCAAATAGAAGTACATTTTCAGCAATGCAAGTAAGCAAAATAAATCTTAGAAGATGACAACCAAATGACAGTAATTTTGTATGAGGAGGTTTGCAGAAATCACATTTGGTTTTGGTGCTGATAAATTCCTTTTAGGACTAGAGCTTTGTAAAACAGAATTTTGCAAGCTTGGATTAATATTTTCTTTCTCGGTCCTCTTCTTAATCACCTGCAAATATAAGTGCATTTTCAGCAATGGAAGTAAGCAAAATAAATCTTAGAAGTTGACAAGCATATGACAGTAATCACCTGCTGTTGGATTCCCATCTCTTGGACCAGTTTAGCCATCTGTTGCTTGAAGCTTGCCGCCATTTTTCTTTCAAATTCCTGTCTTGATCTAGTCTCTGCTTCCAACCATTTTTCCCTTGCAGCACGCTCTTCGTGTAACATCTTCTCAAGTTCTTCTCTCTCAGCAAGCTCCATGTTAATACTCTCTTGCATGTCCGCACGTTCAGTATCTAGTCTACCTTCTAATATGTTGACATGCTGGATGAGCTCAGAATTTTGCTGCTGGGTTTCTGCTGTAACACGAGCTTGGTCCTTCATCTGCA